>JAXGGA010001920.1:0-136111 GCA_038373865.1 Uloborus plumipes
GCTTTATGTTTTACACATAAATTTGTTATTTCTTAAGCAACAATCTTCTTTTTATTACCCCTTTAATGATTATAATTTCATGAAACATATGAATATTACCTGTGGGGCAAGATGGCAGTTTTTCCGTGGAATTACCCTAATGTTTAATTTTAATTTCTATACATTCCCCAGAAAATTGAATGCTAAAATAACATAAAAAAAACAAAGTAAAATGTTTGTCGATAGTAAAATGGGAGTGGAATTTAAGTAAAATATGGGAAAATGAAACAGAAAAATAAAGCAAAAAAAAAAAAAAATAAGGAACGGAAAATACCACCGCAGAAAAATAAAAAACGAAAAGTTACGAAACGGAAAATCAGAAAACGGAAGGAAAAAAATGAGAAACGAAAAAATGAGAAACGAAAAAATAAGGAACGAAAAAATGAGGAACGAAAAAATGAGAAACGGAAAAATGACGAAGGAGAAATAAAAAACGGAGCGTCTGAAAATCACGGAAAAGTAATTAACGAAACGGAAACACTCCGGCAACTCAGCTGCCGTAAGTTTTTTCATTATTTTCAGGAAATTTTTTTAACAGTGTAGTTGAACTTTTGTTTGATCTGGTATATTTCTAAATTCCTGAGGAACAAAAATAGGAAACTTAATCTTTAGTGGCCTCTCTGTGGACGCTTGTCCATAATTTAGTGTGTGCTGAACAGCTGGTCGTGGATTCGATTCCCACCTGTGCTCTGGGTTTGATTTCCTCTCTTTGTTCTGTAAATATTTCTTATGTTATCTAGTATATGAATAAAAATAAATAAAATTGCCATAGAAAAGAAGCAAGGCGCATTGTACGCACTCATCTTATAATTAAATGAGCTAACGTCTACTGAACATAATGAAAACAGTTGTTTTATAAATATCATATGAAAGTTTTCCATAGTATCCATTATTAAAACGAAATTTAGTTTTTGTCCCCCCCCCCCATTTTTAATGTATTGCTATAAGGGTATTGCTATAAGCACACAGTTATGATTTTAAAGAGTCATTCAATGTTAGAAAGTTTTCCTTAATCTATTTAAAAGGACAAGGAAATCTACTTTTCACTGACAGTGGCGTAGCTAAGATGTTTGACGTCGAGTGGAAGAAGTATCAGAATTCTTTTTCCAATTCCTGTACAAGTTGCTCAATTTGTGAGAGTAACATCAAGGAATTTTTAGTGTATAATTGAAGGGGCAAGTGGATAAAGGTGATATGTGACAATTTTTAAAAAAACATACTTTTTACCATGGATGATTCGCGACGGCCCCGCATAAAGAAAGGTGACAAGGTAATAATTTTTTTCTTGAAAGCATTTTCTAGAAATTTAAAACATTGTCACATATCACCTTTGTTCACTTGCCTCTTCAATTGTGTTAGTGAATTAACACAATTGAACGCACACTAATCTGAGTTTGTGTAAATCGGCGAAATTCAAATGTCACATATCACCATTATCCACTTGCCCCGTCAATTAGAAAGCACCTTTTCTGTCTTTGCATTTACAATTCGAGGTGTTCAGTGGTACAGGAACTCTATCACAAGTTCCCATTCCAGAGGTCTAGTTTCCATTCCCGTCTTAGTCATGAATATTATTCATAGGTACAACACTTCGTATCATAGGTTCTTCACTTCTCAGGTGCTTGAAATATACTTTAAGCTGTCGGTTCCCCAGATAACAATTAGAACACTCCATGTCCCACCAGTTTTGCTTTCTGAATTTCGGTCACTATACAGGATGATTCAACTCTTTTTTTTAATTCAGAAGAAATCAGTTTCAACGTACATGAGGACTGCGTATTATGCGGCTTGTCTTCTGACAAACACAGGACAGATTTACGGCACAGAGAGGATGAAATAACATCCATGGGCAAGGCGGGATTCGAACCCGCGACCACTTGCTTACGAGGAGAATACACTACCTCTAAGCCCACGTGGCCCCCGATTCAACACTTATACTACAAATTTCGCTGAGAGTTTTGGAATACGCCGGGAAACCGATTTCACACAGAAAAATCTGTCCGCAAATGCTATCTACATGGACAAAATGGGCAAGTAAAGAGAACATAAGAAATGAGTGCAATTATGCGGTAAGGAACGTGACTTTTATTACAACAAGATAAAGCATACAGGTTCACAGTAGGTGCTCAAAATTGCGACCATTTACACGAACAAATAATTCACAGCGCCGTTGCACTGACCGCCGAACATTTTCCAAAACGCCCGGCATTTCACGGACAGTGCCAGCAGCAACCGCTATTCGTGCAACAAGGCCAATTTCACTGTCGATGAGGTCTCATGCACAATGTCTCATGCATAATGTCTCATACACATTGCTCTCCAAAAAAAAAAAAAGAACTCCATGGCCGATAAATCAGGTGACCTGGGTGGCCAAGACATCGAGCTGATTGTCTACACACAGCGCCCTCCACATACGCATGCGTACTTTTGCGGACATACTTTCTCATGTGAAATTGGTTTCCTGACGTATTTCCTACCTCTCAACGAGATTTGTACAATAAGTTTTGAATCATCCTGTAGACTGAGTATTATGGTTACTTTTAAGCTGTTGTCATAAAAGCGTTTCAGAACACAGTTACGTGTCATTAACGTGATGAACAGATCAACTTACAGCTAAGTGGTTTTTGTCAATATTTCTATTAAATTTAGCAAATCATAGGTATAATATAATTTCATCGTGAGTTTATGATCAAGGTGCGCAGTGACGAATCCAGAAGAAAGGCTATGGGGCTGCGTCAGCCTCCTCTCTTTGAACCCCTACCTTCACTAAAATTAGTTTAAATTCCGTTTAAGGGATTTTAATGTCTACAAATTTATGTGAAAGTCTCCCCAATTTCACCTCTTCCTAAAATCGTCAAAAATTTTGCTTTTGAAACAATTATGAATAATTTTTAGTTGAGAGTCTCTGCACTTTAATCCTTACCTTGGCGTCATTAAAGATGACCTACACTTGAGTTATGAGTTAATTTTGAGAATATTCCGTGGAAGAGTACCAAACCAAATCCCGTTCCTCCAACTTCACCCCCCCCCCCCAAAAGTAGCAAGCAATTGGAATTTCAGAATCTCAATTTCAAAAAAAAAAAAATCTAGTGTCTACTGTCCCTCTACACGTAATTAAAGATCATCTAAACTTGCGTTTTTAGGAGTTAAATTTTAAAAGAAGACCGGGGGAAAGTCTCTGAACATTTCCCCTCTTCATCAAAGATAACCAATCTACTGCATTTTTTTTTCTGGGGGTAGGGGAGGTATTTCGGAAAATGTCTGAAGTACTTTCAATCCCTCTCTCTCCAAACATCACTGAAACTGGTCAAAATGTCGTTTTCTAAACTTTATGTTCTAAAATTTTGACGGCGAGCTTCAAACTCGAAACTTTTTCCTAACATCAACAAAAGATAGTCAATAACTACGTTTTTTAAAGACATTTCATTTTCTAAAAATTAGAATTGCGTCTCTAATTCATGCGGGCCCACACACGCATATACACAAAATGTCTCCTACAACTCCCATATAAGTATACAGGGTGTTCCAAGTTAACCTTCATGACCTCTATTTCCTCAACCGTTCGTCCTAGATGTATACTTCCATTTGCAAAATTGCTCGAAATGAGGAGGAGAGTTAAGATATGGAAAGTTTGAAGCGAAAAAAAAATAATTGGTTCAGAAATAAAAAAAATTGACTTTTTATGGGGGCTCCGGGCCCCTAAACTTATATTTAGGAAAATAATCTCCATTGAAAAATAATACTAACACAAAAAAAAAAAAGACTTTTGTGCGATCAAAATCCATGGAGAAATGAAACATGAAACTTTATGACTTATACCACTTTACACTAGCGTTATTTTAAGTGATTTTGGGGGCCATATACACACGAAATTCGCACTATTCAGAATTCTTTAATAACAAAATATTCTTTATTTTCCTAAAATATATTTAACTGTAAAAGTTATTTAACATGGGAATTAAAATACGAAAAAAATTGAATAAGAAAGAATGAAAATGTCTTGTGGAATTCGCGAATACGTAAATTTACCGACTGTATAGTGATTACTTGAAATAACGTAATCCCTTCACTGCAGAATAAAATTGGCTTAACTAGATGCATATCGTTAAGGCTTGAAGTTACGATGTACACTAGGGAACAGTATGTAGAAATGGTGTTGCTTTACGGACAATGTAATCGCAATGTATATTATTTCTTAGATTCTACATATTTCGTGTGTTTAATATCTTTGTATAAAATTGTATTATAATTTACCTTGTCTTGTTATGTTTTGTAGTCTTGTAGCATCTGTATTTATATTTGAATACAATGAGAAGCGAATGTTTTCTGACATGGACGAAACAAATTTCATTATCGTACCTAATCTAAAAGATCGTTATTCCTCTGGCAGGGCGAAATTTTTTTTTTGTCAATTTGCTTACGGGCCCTGCGCATTTAAAACTCGAATATCTCCGCGAATTTTGATCGCACAGATGTCATTTTTTTGTGTTAGTATTATTTTTCAATGGAAATTCTTTTCCTAAATATAAGTTTGGGGACCCGGAGTCCCTATAAAAAGTTAGATTTTGTATTTTTGACTGAATTATTTTTTCGCTTCAAAGTGCAAGTGCCCCTGCAGCCGAATGGTCAGAGGTAGCAGCTCCGGCAGCAGTCTGTACGCACTAAGGAAAGTCACACGTCCAATTCCTGCCATCGCCCTGACCCTAAGTACTGTCGAAAGTCTTTTCTGCTTACTGCTATCTGTGTCATCTCATACTCATGGTAGAGCACGTTAAAACTTCTGTAATAATAATTAAAAGGAAAAAAAAGCCTTAAAAGTGCCACTTCGATTTCTATTTAGCATCGGTAGAATTTTACCATCGAGGTATCAGTGGCCGAGCAGTCTAAGGCGTGTAGCCGATAACTCTGAGACGGTGGGTTCGACTCTCACCCTAGCTCCGGATGTACTTTCCTTCCTTTGTGATGTAACTCTTCCATACATTGTCTGTTCAAGACAATGTATGGAAGAGTGTGGATATATGTAATCTATGGATATATGTAATAAAATCATGTGTAATGGAGGCAAGACATTAGATTGTAGTCCTCATCAAAAACCTGGGCGTATTGCCCCAAACGAAACGAAACGAATTTTACCATCGACGCATGCGCATACTTATTTAACCGGGTATCTAAACTTTCAATTTTAAGGAATTGAGATCCAATGATTCTTTGTTGTCAAGCACACATGCCCAAATATGAATGCTTCCTGTAAGCAATAAACAATAGTAGGCATATGGATAAGGAAAGCTAAAACACGATAACCAGAAGATCACTACGTACTCAGTGTGTTGTAAAGCAACATCGAACTAGAACACACAGAAGAAAAAAAAGAATTGAATCTTTCAGGTAAAATTTTGCTTCTCAGCCCCTTCCCCCTAAAACTGTAGTGTATGCTAAACAATTTGTCTGAACTTAATATTTGCATGTGTGTTTTACTGCCATATTATAAAAGCACGAACATTTTCAAACAGCATTCAAATACCGATCTTTTAAAATGGAGTTTCAGTTGCGAGAGCAATACCGATTAAATGCAATACCGATATTACATTCTTATTTATTAAAAGCTTGATATTCAAAGGCAATCAAATTTCAACATGTTTTAAATGAAATACAAAAATTATTATCGCTGCTTTGCATTTAACATTTTTATAGCTTTCGTTACTAGCTTGAATTTTTTAAACAAATTCAATCAATTTTTCAGTACATCATTGCTGTTGTTGCGAAAATTCTGTTTTTCGTTATTTGGGCGATTCTCTGTGAACTCGTCATTTTCCACCCGGATTCTGTCAGTGCAAGGTCGTGCATGGTTTTTTGAAATGTTCGTATAATTATAATGCTATTGCTCAGAAAATGAATCTATTACTTTGGTTCAAAAGGGGGCCAAATGAAGTTTGTGTTTTTCTGATAAATCATGATAGGGGGTAAGTCCTCTGCCTAGTATAACTAGCAAGGCGGACTGTGTATTTGCTCTTTGTTGCGTAATATCTGCAAAACTATTGGAACATAATTAGTTACGAGACTACCTATAAATTTAGGCACAAATCGTGGACATAATAACTAATATGTTTCATAATTAAACTAATTGACATTAATAAAATCACTTCCCAGAGGACTGTTTTCGCAACGACCAAGATGCATACTTTCATCACAAATGTGGCTCTCAAACTAAACAAAGTGGCGTTTCAACACCGTTCTCAGCAATTTCGGCAAATTCACACTGATTACTTTAAACTTCATGCCAAAAAACATTTGCAAGAGTAACAGATTTTTTCTATTGCAGCTTTGAATTTGTGGCAGGGGACTGTTTGAAAAAACTCCGGACAGAATTTACATGACAATTTTAAGTTTTAGAAATACGTAATTAGACCTTATTTCATAAAAAAATATAGTTGCATTATTCTATTTTTAGATATTAATTGCCAAATTTATGTAGTGTTAATAGGTTTTTTGAAATATTGCCTTAAGTGTTAGACTATAGGATTGGGACAGCCAGGGGACTGTGTTTTTGGTGCTTAGATAATTTCTAGAAAAAAAATTAAATTGTTATCGCTCCAAATACAATTGGGCTACAAAGTATTAATGCTTTACTAGTATTAAGAGCGAAAATTACTTTATTCCTTTTTATTATTTTTAAAATATTCGGTTCGGACAGCCAATTACGAGTTTACAGAGAATCTCCCATTTAGCAGGTCAATTGGGACGTCTTACACCTTAGAAAGTATCCAACTTTTGCATTTAAACTTTTTGTGATGTTTCCATATATGGTTTTATATTATGCACATAACTGTCACTTTCAACACTGTTTCAAATGTATGTATACTGATAAATTTAACATTGAAATTTTTTATGCTTTAATTTGAAAATTTTTGGCAAGTGTATAAAAAATGTGGAGTTGAATAAACTCCACCTCACCATTTACGTAACAAAAAAAAAAAAAAAATCTCCTTAACAAAGGGTAAATTTAAAGAACTAAACATCTCTTTTAATTGAAAGATCAAAAAATGCTAAAAAATAAACAATGTAAAGTACAAGATACGTTTAATTGAAATAATACAAGAATTTTGAATTACACAATTACTAACACTGTTAGAAATTAAATTATCATCTTTATCAAAATAAGTAACTTATTTCCACTGTAAACACGTTACTCTGGAAGTATATGGGTGATTCTCTGTAAACTGGTAATTGGTTGTCCGGACTGAGTATTTTAAAAATAATAAAGTGTAATAAAGTAATTATCGCTCTTAATACAAGTAAAGCATTAATAATTTGTGGCCCAATTGTATTTGGAGTAATAACAATTTAATTTTTTTTCTAGAAATTATCTAAGCGTCAAAAACACAGTCCCCAGGCTGTCCCAATCCCATAGTCTAACTGTTAAAGATAGTATTTCAAAAAACCTATTAACACTACATACATTTGGCAATTAATATCTAAAGATAGAATAATGAAGCTATATTTTCTCATGAAATAAGGTATAATTACGTATTTCTAAAACTTAAAATTGACATATAAATTCTGTCCGGAGTTTTTTCAAACAGTCCCCTGCAACAAATTCAAAGCTGTAATACGAAAAATCTATAACTTTTGCAAATTCTTTTTGGCATGAAGTTTAAAGTAATCAGTGTGAATTTGCCGAAATCGCCGAGAACGGTGTTGAAACGCTACTTTGCTTAGTTTGAGAGCCACATTTGTGATGAAAGTATGCATCAGGGTCGTTGCGAAAACAGTCCTCTGGGAAGTGATTTTATTAATGCCAATTAATTTAATTTTAAAGCATATTAGTTATTATGTCCACGATTTGTGCCTAAATTTATAGGCAGTCTCGTAACTAATTATGTTCCAATAGTTTTGCAGATATTACGCAACAAAGAGCAAAAACACAGTCACCTGGCACAGTCCCCTGCCTAGTTATACTAGGCGGGGGACTTACCCCCTATCATGATATATCAGAAAAACACAAACTTCAACTGGCCCTCTTTCAAACCAAAGTAATAGATTCATTTTCTGAGCAATAGTATTATAATTATACGAACATTTCCAAAAACCGTGCCCGGACAGATTTCGTGTGAAAAATGACGAGTTTACAGAAAATCGCCCATATCTATACTGCTTGAGATGAGGTATTTTTAAATTAATGTTATTAAATTACTAGCGATATTTCTGTTTTGTTGTTCTTGAATGAATTTAGCGTTTCATCTCGTCTCGTTTAAAAAAAAAAAAAAAAACTACTATGTTCGACGAAATACGGATCTCTAAAATAACACTTATCTTTGGGACATTATTTTATTATCACTACTTTACTATGGAATAAGTAAGCACAAAACATTGTGTTTTCAATGCTACTTGCTTAGTGCGTTCTATTTGTACCATGTTTCTTTTAGCACGCTTCTGAGTAACGATTTTCAACTATTGTCTTCGTTGTTTCTTGTTATATTCCGGAAATAACGCGAAACTCAGAATCTTCCATTTGTGGGTTACTTGGTTAACTGATTATTCTAGTGATTTAAAAATTTAGTAGATTTAGCCGGCTTTGTGGATTTTCCATGCATTAGCAAAATACATTGTAACAACATTGAAGTGTTATCCGTACATCCATTCATTGCAAAATAAATCGCGCAATTATAACACATTGATAAATAAGATATTACAAAATGTTTTAAAAGACTTTTACGAAATTAGATGGGTGATTCTACTCGCAAAAGCTAACGATAGAGGGTACCCATAAAAGAACTCTGTGGTTGTAAAAAATCGTGTCAAGCTAACGGTGCAAGCTAACTTTGAAATCTAGCAAATTAAAATTTATGCAAATCAGTTTGTTTTTTCAATACTAAGACAATCACTTGTGTGGTAAACATCAAAACATCACTCCAGAGTCCAGACATGTTGGCCTATGTATGAGAAGAGCTTAGAAACATTTAGGATGTGTACGCAGTCACAAACTGAGCATATATGGAATTCTACTAAATGGTGTACCTATATATTACATTATCCTAATTTTATGATTGAATTAAAAACTTTTGCTTCAAAACCCGGAGTTATTTTATGGACAATCTGTATTTGTAATTAAGAGAGTAGGGTAGAGCATTCCACTCCGAGTAGAATGTGTGTAAAGTGATAAAAAAATCGAGCTTTATTAGATGTTAAGCTCTGGCGTGAGGTAACAATACATAGGGGAAACTAGGGAGACTTGACCCAACTTTTGATTTTTTATTTTTCAATTTTGTTGTGTAATAGTTAGGGATCAATTAAAAAAAATATACGTAAATACTGTGTTATTTTGTACATTATTGTGACTGAAAATAATTGCATCAATCGAAATAGAAATGGTTCAGAAAATTATATGCCAAAAGTCTACATTTGGGTCCCTAGGTCTAGGGAGACTTGACCCAATGCATAGGGACATAGGGAGTCATGACTCACCTTATGAATACAAGAATATTCATAAATATTGAAATCAAAACTACAGAATTGATGGTGTTTTTAGTTTGAAGGAGTATATATTTGAAGTGGCACAATACTTTAGATGAAGTGTTACATAATTTTTCTTTACTTAAACCATATTCAACATCAGCAGAAATCGAACCCAAAACTTATAGGGTCACCCGGGGCAATTCCTGGTCAGCAAGTTTCTGGGGTAATTCCTGGTCACAGTCCTTTTTATGTCTTAATAATCCTTCAGCAAAATGAAAAAAATCACAGAGGTACTCTGAACTATCTTCATTGCAATTCATTACTTAATTATGAGTTGACTGTGTATTTAGTTTGAAAAAAAAAATCTTTTTAAAATCTCTTGTTAAATTTCGTAAAACAAGATTGGCCTTAGTTTTGATACATTTGTACAAAGATCGTGATCAAACTCAAACTTCTGAATATTTTTCTTTTTCGTTTTTTTGGTTGAATTAGGTACCATGTCAGTTACTGAAAAATAGTTTTGGATTTACCATTACTGTTTTGAATAATTTGCAGGAAGGCTCCAAACAATGCCCCTGGCTGCTGGGGTAATTCTTGGTCAGTGGGGTAATTCCTGGTCAGTCCTTTTTTAAATATTTATGGATTATTATTTCACCTATTATTGACATATGTTATTGATTTAAACTATATGTAACCCTATGAGCCTTAACTGCAAAGTTAACTGTAACCGCAATGTAACATTCTTATCTGTTAATGATAAGTATACAATATACTGAATTTTTCTTTGTTAAATTTCATCCAATTATTTTATAAGTTTTAATAATTATTCTTAATTATACTAAGAAAAATGCTTAATTGTAATTGCATTGTACTATTCACTTAACTGTTCACCTTAACCTGTTCATAACAGACAGAAGCATGTGTTCAGTGTGTATGGTGCATGTGCACCATATTTTTTATGGACCTATATATTTGGTAGGTGAAGATTCATTCACAACAGATATAAAAGCTGCAACTATTGCATACAAAGTGTATAAAAAGTATTTTGGCTAAGTTTTATTAAGTAAAGCTATTATGTTGAAAACAATTGCATTCTTTCTTAAAAAAACTAAATACAGTGTTTAATTAGCTATATATATAAATAAATTCTTTATCTAATTAGTTTAATAACTTGTATTAATAATGTGCTTACAAAATGTATGCATTTTCATCAATCATTTGAGTGACCAATAATTGCCCCGTAAGTGGCCAGGAATTACCCCATCTCTGGGGTAATTCTTGGTCACTAATTAACGACAATTACTCAAGTTCATTATGTATTGTTGATAGCATGAATATTTTATTCGATTGACATCCCAATGTGCTTCCTCATAACCAAAATTTGTAACTCTAACTTAGATAGATTTTGTGATAATTGGATGTTAATGCTTTTTGACCAGGAATTACCCCAGGTGACCCTAACTCTGCCATTTTGTATGGCAATGTCGCTACGATTGAGAGGGGTTTCAATTTTTTTCCAAATCTCATTCAGACACAGTAGTAACATCAAGTCATTTGAATCTGCCACTTTCTAATCTGACAGAAAATTTCAGTCAAAAATATCATTAATTAGTTTCTTTTGCTGAGCCAACAAAATAGCTCGCCCTCTTTTTTTTCTCACAAAACTTGAGTTCCTCACTTTTCAACTCGCACTTTCTGGCTATAAAGCTCTCCCACTTCAGTATTTTGACTTGACTAAGGACTCAGTGGTATCTCATATTGCGACTCTGAAGTGTCAGATTCTATTGTTGGAACAAACCTAACCTATTAGTATTGGGAAGGCTGCTCAGGTTCTAATCACAGTAAATATAGTAATTACTTAAATAAATTTGATCATTTGACCTAAATTACAATATGTTAGCTGTTTATTGCACAAAAAATAATCAATTTAAACAGAAACATCACGATAGTGCTTGGGTCAAGTCTCCCTAGCCAACTTTGGTCAAATTTCGCTAGATAACTTTCCTTTCTTTATCCTAATTTTTTAACAACTTGCATTAAAATTACGTACAACTACTGCATATCATTATATAGCTAAGGGAGTGACTAACACATATGAACTTCGAAAATTTACTTGCCTTAAAATTTAAAGTTAAAAAAATTGATAAAGTCCAAAATATTCAGAATTTACTTTTATGGTAAAGTATCATTTCATACTGAATTTCTTGAAAACCGCTGATAATTCTGAAATTGCGTTTCCCTGCAAATTACTGTTGTGATTGGTCAACCAAAAAATGACTAAAATTTTCCCTAAATATTATATTCATGTAAAAATAGAGGGAGACTTGACCCCGACAGGGGTGAAATCTCCCTATAGGTGAAGTTTCTTCAAAGTGAAATCATTTAGCGTGCATGCTCGCGAAAACCTGTCCGTAACTTGAGAACTATCATTCAGTGTCACAGTGGTTAAAGAGCCGATGAATACTCGTAGTTTCAGAGCACGAAAGAAAGAAACTGATATTTTTATACTTTCATACTGCTTATTTTCCCAGCTAAATTTCACACGTTTTTAAAATTGTCTGAGAAGTTGTAACTTTTACGATTTTGGGTATATACTTGATTAAGAAAAATATCACTACTGACAACTTCTTCAAGCTTTACATGTTGCCATTTTAACAGGTTTTACATTTCTTGAATCAGCATGTATGCCTTGAGTCATGCACCACGTGCTTTAACTCAAGGAATCCTAAATTCAAAAATATGTAAGTTGAGTTTAACATTATTAGTAGCTTTCAGCTCTTCCCAGAACGTCCAATAAACTTCACCATGTCCTTGTTAAAGAAAATCCTTCCCTGCATTTATGTAATCATTAAAGTGAATTCTAACACCATTTGTATCAACACCGTTGAAAGTTGATACGGGACATTTGTCCATTTAGTCACTTCTCCCCATGAAACATATACTACTGACTCCCCCTCCCCCCAACAGGGACCAAGATCATGGTATAATTTTCATAAGAGCTCGTTGGAGCTGAGCTATTTATTTATTATTTTTTTTTAATTTTATGAAAAATCTATGTTTTAGGCGAACGTAAGGCTATTTAAGAGTAAAAATAAGTTGTAGGGTAATTATCCTGCATTTTTTTGGTAGAATTAAAACCCTGTAGTGGATTATTGTCCCTGAAACAAATAGGAAAACATGACATTTGTATTTTTTTCTTTCAGGCGTTACATCTATAAGGTGTTCAAACGAATATACCCAGATGCCCAACTTTCCCGTAAAGCAATGTCCATCATGAACAGTTTCGTGAGTGATATGTTTGAGCGGTTGGCTACTGAAGCTAGTCGGCTACTATTTTACACCAAAAAACGAACTCTTACTGCCCAAGAAATTCAAAGTGCAGTGCGCTTAATTTGTCCTGGAGATCTAGCCACTTTTGCTGTGAAGGATGGGAATAAGGCTCTGAATTGCATGTTTTCCGCTGTCTAATGTTGAGTTTAGAAATGATTAAAGTGTTTTTGTTTCATTTATTCTAATGTGTTGATGATAACAATGACTCTTAGCCTAATGAAAAAAATTACATGACTACTATAAGGTGTGAACATTTCTTCAGAAATAACTAAAAAAACAGCGTATTAAATGTGAAAATGACAAGAGTTGCGACAGCAAACAAGTGTTTCCAGTATAACGAGTAACTTCTTGTAAATGCAAAAATGTGAAATTTAGAAAACCTAAAAAGGATCTCTAACTAAATTCAATTCATGATATATAATGTTTTTACGGTCGATACTTCACAATTATTACTATATTTGATATTTGAGCCGTGTGCACAGTAAGTAAAGTAAGGGATGGTAAAATGACGAATCGGGTAAAAAACTTTGATTCTAAGGGGCTATCCCGGGGCGTTCCAGTGAACATCTCAGAAATCTGGCAAGCCTACATATAAGTAGGCGTTTCTGCTGTTTTTTCGATAGAATTTACATTTCTCATATGCAGTGACCCCCCCCCCCCTCCGAAAATATTCGAAATTATGGGCCTGGTTATCTTCTAACCAAAGAAATGAGTCTATTCTAGAAAATGTTTGTACGGTTAATAATCTCGCATGCATTATACATTTGACTGCACGAAGAAAGAAGTATTTTTTAACTCCTAAATAATGTGAATATTATTTTGAACGCAAATTAGTGCCAAATAATGTTTGGTTTTTTCCATGTGCGCATTTGGAGCAAAGGTAATCATTTGTAACATCACATACTGCTTAGGAAAAGTTATTTTTCTAAAACAACGCATGCTTTAGGACAGAAAAATGAATTCAATATTTTCTTGCGG
The DNA here is from genome assembly GCA_038373865.1 of Uloborus plumipes. Classification (NCBI taxonomy): domain Eukaryota; kingdom Metazoa; phylum Arthropoda; class Arachnida; order Araneae; family Uloboridae; genus Uloborus; species Uloborus plumipes. Next base: position 13,801 of record JAXGGA010001920.1, read on the forward strand.
GAAATTGTGACTATAATCAGAAAAACATGAACGCTGAAATTGAATTTTAATTTCGCTAATCCTAATTACTTTTCCTGAACTCAGTTTACCTCTCATTTAATAAGAAATGGTTCCAAAAGTTCGTCATTATGCAATGACGCGTAGGCAGTACAAATTATCAGAGTGGAAAATCTTCGTAAATTGACATTTTGTTACAGTTATAAGGGCGATTCTCTGTAAACTGGTAATTGGCTGTCCGGACTGAGTATTTCAAAAATAATAAAGTGTAATAAAGTAATTATCGCTCTTAATACAAGTAAAGCATGAATACTTTGTAGCCCAATTGTATTTGGAGTAATAACAATTTAATTTTTTTTCTAGAAATTATCTAAGCGTCAAAAACACAGTCCCCAGGCTGTCCCAATCCCATAGTCTAACTGTTAAAGATAGTATTTCAAAAAACCTATTAACACTACATAAATTTGGCAATTAATATCTAAAGATAGAATAATGAAGCTATATTTTTCTCATGAAATAAGGTATAATTACGTATTTCTAAAACTTAAACTTGCCATGTAAATTCTGTCCGGAGTTTTTTCAAACAGTCCCTTGCAACAAATTCAAAGCTGTAATACGAAAAATTTATAACTTTTACAAATTCTTTTTGGCATGAAGTTTAAAGTAATCAGTGTGAATTTGCTGAAATCGCCAAGAACGGTGTTGAAACGCTACTTTGCTTAGTTTGAGAGCCACATTTGTGATGAAAGTATGCATCAGGGTCGTTGCGAAAACAGTCCTCTGGGAAGTGATTTTATTAATGTCAATTAATTTAATTATAAAACATATTACTTATTATGTCCACGATTTGTGCCTAAATCTATAGGCAGTCTCGTAACTAATTATGTTCCAATAGTTTTGCAGATATTACGCAACAAAGAGCAAAAACAGTCACCTGGCACAGTCCCCTGCCTAGTTATACTAGGCGGGGGACTTACCCCCTATCATGATTTATCAGAAAAACACAAACTTCAATTGGCCGTCTTTCAAACCAAAGTAATAAATTCATTTTCTGAGCAATAGTATTATAATTATACGAACATTTCAAAAAACCGTGCCCGGACAGATTTCGTGTGAAAAATGACGAGTTTACAGAGGAGTTTACAGCCCATAAGGAAGTTCTACTAAAAATTAACATTACATACAATTTCCTGTCTTTCTCCCCTCAATCTTTCGCACCTAAAGTATTGACTACAAACGGAGTAACTGCAGTGGCGAATTTACATGTTTGGTGGCCCGTTGAAATTTATCTTTCAGAGCCCCTTTGCCTATAAGAGAACCATGTAAAACATTTATCATGGGTTAATTTATTTGTAATGCGTTTCTTAATGTCCTTTAGGGCCCTTATGGCCATGGGGGGGGGGGGTCTCACAATTGCGACATTTACGACATGATAAATGCCGTCCACTGAGTTTCTGCTCAACTTACCCAGAAAGATAAAGAATGTCATGTCGGATCTGCTGAATGTAAGAGAGAAAGGTGAGGGGGCAAAAGGTGCAATCAAGGTCCGCATAGAAGAATTTCTGTGAAAAAATCGAGACAAAATCCTAACTAGTGTTTTGTGTTAACAATTTCAGATTTTTTGAATTTCTTTTCCTGCAAGCTTTCTTCGGATAAGAGTTTTACTTTTTTCCCGTCAGATTTACTTCTCATATCGTACACCAAGAATGAAAGAGGCACATCTTTAATGCTAATCCAATTAAAAAGTACCCATTTCATTCTCGGTGTGTGATATGTGACAACATCTTTAATTAGTGTTGCTAGTTTCAATTTTATACCGATTTTCTCACATATTTCCGTCACTATTTTTCGTTCCGCTTATGATCTTTAAAATATTTCTCAACTTGCTAACTAAAGGCGTTTACGCACTGTAATAATTGAAGGTGCAAGTGGATAAAGGTGATTTGTGACAATTTTGGAAAAACACTTTTTACCATGGATGAAGGTGATACGGTAATATATTTTTTTTTGAAAACTTTCTCTAGACATTTAAAAAAAATTGTCACATATCACCTTTATTCACTTGCCCCTTCAACGGTGTATGTGAGTTAACACAAGTGAATACACACTAGTTTGAATTTGTATAAATCGGCAAAATTCAAATGTCACGTACCACCTTTATCCAATTGCCCGTTCAATTTACAACTACTAAATCGCAACAATCGCGAGTATGCGTCTATACTATTTCGATGATTTTACCCACAAACTAAATACTTGAACGACATGTACGACGGACATGCTCTACTTATTAGACTTCGACAGTAATTAACGCATTATTAGTCCCGTAGTCGTTAAACCCTGATAATTTGTAGTAGCAGAAAGTTTGTTCGGTCTTAATGATAAAACGTTTTCACGTTATGAGCATATAATTAAACTTTTGAGAAAGTAGAGGAAAAAATAAACGCTTCATGAATTATCTTTGTGATCTCAAAACAGTTAATTCAAATTATTTTTCCACAATCCGTAAAACGTTTTGCTATTCACCTTTCTCCGTGTGCTTCTCACTGTTACGAAGTTACAGGAAAGTGCAAACCCTTTCTTCTAGCCCAGTGATCTTCAAGCTTTGACGAGTCACGGGGAACTTTTCAAGCTATAAGATATTTTCAAGAAAATCCATCGCATCCTTAGAAAAATCAAATTTTAAAATTTTAAGTCGAACAATACATTACATAGGTTCTTTAAAATATTAAAAAAAAAAAGTTGTGTTTTCTGTTAAAATTCTAACGTAATTAACGAAACTTTGTGATGATTTATGTTTCACTTGGTATCTTTCTATGAATTATACTTGGGTGATTGTGACATGTGTTTTTATTTTTCACAAACTGTCAATGCCGAGTATTATAAATGTTGTCTGCAGTTATAGTTTCATGTCATTGGTTTTCGTTGTTTGATTCATAAAGCTGAACCCCTAAGAAATACCGTGGAGTTTTGAGGTTCCGCAAAACACATTTTGAAGACTACTGCTCTTATCATTCGGCAGGTCGGCAAGAGATTTAAATCCAACTAAACAAAGTCCCTATATTTGCTACATAAGTTATTTCAAAAGTACTGATTTTGCTGAGAAAAGTTTATTAAATAAACTTATTTTGCGTTAAATTCTGATCGAAAATTAAGCACTTATTGGAGTAGGGTATACAAGGTATACAGACAGACTTGAGAAATGCTAGGAGTTCTCTTTTTGACTGTTCTTAGTATACAACTCAACTTAAACAGGTTACTGATAAGATAACTTAAAAAAATAATAATAATACTGAAATTCAAAAAGTACATGACAAGGTTGAATAACGCAAAACAGTGAACGAAAAAATACTGAATACTAAATGTCATTCATCGAAAATATATTCAAAAACAGAATTTTCTGATGCAAGGAGTAAATCACCGCCCTTAACCCTTCACTGCACGATTTTTTATATTTCATGAAAAAAATTATATGTTACCTTTAAATAGCCCCGAGTTCAGGAAAAATGAAAAAAAAAAAAATAATCTTAAAAATTTGCACCAAAAATGATGTTTTAATTGTTTGTTCTATATATGGCACAAAGCACATAGCATATGCTTTGTATACCGATAAGTGTAATAATCTACAATGTGTTTTGTGCCATAAGTGGTATAAACAAATTGTCCACTAAGTGTATGTAAGCAATTTTAGAACAAAGGAAATAATGACTAAGCACACTTCTAACGGAAATGCAGACACTCTTTCTTTCAAAAGCAAGAACTGTAATACCTAGACTAGTGCAACTAACTAATGCATAAAAAACCACACTAAACTGTTATAGCAATGTTCCAGAAGGGGCACAAAGCTCAGTTTAACTGCATTTAAAAACCATAGGAATATATGAGGGTTTATTTGGTTTGTGCCAGATCTGGCACACCGTGCAGTGAAGGGTTAAGCCAAGGCTAAAGCAGAACTACATGCAATATACCAACAGTGGTTATTGTCTATTCCAGACTGATGAGTCCATAATAAGGACGAAGCTGTAGTCTCTAGCTGGCATAACTGGGATGTCGGAAAATTGCATGTAGTTCTGCCTTAGCCTAAAGGGCGGCAACTTACTACTTATTACCCAAGCTTTGTCTTCAATTTACGATTTTAACCATATCGTTACGCCGGTCTCTCGCTTGGTGCGCTAAATTTACTTCAGTTACCAGTTCGTTATCACTTTGAGCTTCATTGAAAGAGCATCAGCCTTCACCTCGGTTATTGGCGATTTCAGACTCGTAAGGACGAAACTGCAGTCTCTAGATGGCATAACTAGGCTGTCGGTATATAGCATATCTGATATAAGTTAATTTTCATAAGGTCACGATGTTTTCATCAGGGATTTTGAGAATGAAACTTGAATGAAATAAATTTAATCATATATCAAGAAAGCGAAAATTTTAAAGATGTTTTTAATATTTCGGAAAACACGAATTTAAAAAAATAAATAAAATACAAGCATTCCATTATAGGTAAGATAGCAAATTTAGGGTTTGTGGATACATTATGCTGTGAGCACCAATAAGGTGATTCTGGACAAAAAAAGCTTTTGTGAAAACATTTGCGGTTCAAAATCAATCAATGCCGAAAATGTTAGAAATACGTTGGAATGTATGAATGCTTTTAGTGATCGCAAGATAAATAACGACACCAGTTTCGAAGGAGTGAGAGGAGAACTCAGTGTAAGGAGTTCTCTTAATGTCAGTAAATTGATTGAGGATTTTTGGCTTAAAATTATCTTTGTTTACGAATATACGAAATGGGCTTGACAATACCTACAAACGAAATAGGCCTGAAAAAAAGAAAATGCGAGTAAGCTTAAACTTTTGAAACTTATTCAATACAGGCAATTAAGTAGTATGTCAATGAAGTGCCCTCACGCCAGGGCTAAGGCAGAATTTTATCCAATATACCGACCGCCCGGTTATGAATGACATCATACGAAATAGGCCTACAATACTTACAAACGAAATAGGTTTGAAAAAAAGAAAATGCGAGTAAGCTTAAACTTTTGAAACTTATTCAATACAGGTAATTAAGTAGTATGTCAATGAAGTGCCCTCATGCCAGGGCTAAGGCAGAATTTTATCCAATATACCGACCGCCCAGTTATGAATGACATCATACGAAATAGGCCTACAATACTTACAAACGAAATAGGTTTGAAAAAAAGAAAATGCGAGTAAGCTTAAACTTTTGAAACTTATTCAATACAGGTAATTAAGTAGTATGTCAATGAAGTGCCCTCACACCAGGGCTAAGGCAGAATTTTATCCAATATACCGACCGCCCGGTTATGAATGACATCATACGAAATAGGCCTACAATACTTACAAACAAAATAGGTTTGAAAAAAAGAAAATGCGAGTAAGCTTAAACTTTTGAAACTTATTCAATACAGGTAATTAAGTAGTATGTCAATGAAGTGCCCTCACACCAGGGCTAAGGCAGAATTTTATCCAATATACCGGCCGCCTGGTTATGAATGACATCCAAAGGCTGCAGTTTCGTTATTGTTATAAACTCATTATTTCAATACCAAAAGTCCGGTTTCTTCCGAATTGTTGAGCCCATATCAAGGGCGAAACTGCAGGCTCTGGATGTCATAATTGAGCTGTCATTAAATTTTATGTAATGTACGTAATTATTATTATGTTTCGATGGGAGAAGTTTTATGGTTCGGTGTCAGATTTTTTCGATGGGTTGAAAGGAAAAAAAAATCTACCAACCCTACGAATGAAAACCTCGAAACCAGTGGACAAAAACAGCATCTAATAGCCCTTTTCAATTTGGAAACGAATAGAAGGAAGTTATTACAACGAATTCATCTAAGAAAATTTTTTTGAAACCTTATATAAAAAAATAAAAAATAAACCGAGCGGCTCATGCATAGGGGTAATTCATTCAGTGGTCATTCTACCCCACTTTTATTTATGTTTGCCGTTAAATACCATTACGAATATATATAAACAAACAAATATTCATTAACGTTCCTTTAGTATTTCGTATAGAGATTAGTTATACCGTATATTTTTATAATTTCACCTTTTCTTATTATTAGTGGACATAATATTCACATAGAAAATCAATAATATGGTCATAAATAATCATGCAATTATGGTACATTGTAATTGATGAACAAAGGTACGTAGACATTGTTTTTGTATACAGTTCTATTAAACCATTTAAGTAGTTCTGTTAAATATCTAAACAAACATGCGCACAATTTTACCATGCTGATATTAAAAACCACTTACTGTTATTTTCTTGCATTAATTCCTCTTAGAGAATTTTCCCCAAATCGTGCTTTCGATTTTGAGGGGTAATCAACAAGGATATGAATATTTGTGTGGAGGTATTTCGATCCCAGCGAACAAGGCGGAGCGACAGTGAGGTACTAAAACAAGGCATCGCGCCGGCTTTCCTGTCATTCGCCAGGAGAACTGCACGGGGCAATAAGCACCTCCTACTAAAAAGTCTAACATCGTATCTCATAACACTAAGTGATAAATCTCTTTCTTCCTATTTAAAGATATCGTTATCTTTTACCACAGTAATGTGGATTGCTAAATCAAGGTGCTTGTTTTTTTTTCTATAGCTCTCTTTCTTTTCGTTGGGAAGTGATCTTGCTGGAGACGTTCTTCAGATTGGATGTTTACTCCTTGGGTTGATGGAATTTTCATCTTGAGTTACCTCTGTTGCACAGTTTGGGACTTACATGAGCTTAAATTCCAATTTTTTATCTGGAACATTAATTTTTAGAGTCAAGACGTGCGAAAGTAAAACTGATGTTTTCGTGTTCTTAATGATAAGAGGTAATAGATTCTGGGGAGCATCAATTTTGTCTGACATGTGGGGTAAACTACGGACAGTTTAGAAAAGTAAATGATTTCTTAATTTGAGTTCAGATTTAAATCAACTTTCTTCTTAGCATCTCACTATTTGGATTGTATAACCAGACTGTTTTTCTCTAAGAAAGGCAGATTGAATTGATTATTTTTTTCTCTTTCAGAAATCTTCTTAAAGTGTCCTAATATATTACCTGCTTACGGGGGCACCCTGATGGGAGGTCATGGGAGGTCATTGTGACCTTCCAAAGTGTCCTTATACGGAAATTTTCTTGGGATGATTCGGCGATTTATAGGAGACATAATTGCAATACTGGGATTTTTAAGTGCTTGATAATCCCATTTCATTAGCTTTACGTACATGTGCATACCCGTATTTATCATTCGACCAAATATAAATTTTTATTCGGCAATTGGGACATCCCCCCATCCCAAAAATGGAATTCAGGGAGCCCTTACTCGTACACTACAGAGTGTAGCAAGGTACATGATCACGTTCGGACCAAAATTTCAGAAACTAATAAGATAGAATCCCACAACATACAAGGTAATTCTACGCTGCAAAAAATGAACGGTTGTTTCTATAGTATAACACTGGCATCCGAGGTTCCAATAAAACTGTAAAATGCACAGTGATAAACTGTAAAACTAGCAATTTACAGTTTATTGCGATAAAAATTAGCTGTGTCATACTGTAAAAGCAATAGTATAATACTGGCAGCAGATGATCCAGTTTAAAATTGTAAAATATACGGCAATAAACTGTTAAATTGGAAATTTTACTGTTTAGTACTGTAAAAATAGCAATTTTACAGTTAATGTTATAAAATTAGCAAATTTGACAGTTTATTACTATAAAATTAGCTGGATTATACCTTAAAAACAACATTCATTTTTACAGTGTAGACTATTTTTTAAAATTTAGAGGGGTTATTGTTATCATCCAAATTACCAATTCTTACATGGGAGCATTGGGTAACACTCTACTCTGAAAGCAGAAAAGATAAATAATTGCAGCGGCTATGAAAGCGAATGAACGAAACCAAAAATTGTACAATCAGATTTGTTATCGTGAAAAATTCAGAGCAAATGCAGAAACTGCTGACCATTCGTATCGTTGCACCAGGTGACACCGGCAAGGAGTGACTGGCGCAAGTTGGAATTTATGAATTGGGTGGTTTGATTTTATAAACTCAAAATAATCCCGTAAATTAATATTTTCTTAAAAAAGGAAGAACCTCAGCCCCCCCCCCTTTTTTCCTTTTTATTTATTTATTTGTCCATTTATTTTATATACGAGTAATTATCGAGAAGTAAATGCTTAACTTCCAGTCATAATTTTTAATAACATTTTTTATATTGTTTTGCAGTAATTAATAATTAAAGCAATTTGATTTTTAATATTGAATAAAATGACTGCAATTAAATATAATCTGTTCTAAATTTAGTGTTTCTAAAGTTTTGTTAAAATTATTTTTTACCTCTTTGATATATTTATATTTTTATTTTCACTATTGAACTTTTCTTGTAGGACGTATTTGAAATCTTTCTTTTGTTTCTCCCACATATTGATAAAATGAGCTCAACTAAAAAAAAATAGCATTAAATAATATTAGTACAGTATTCTTTTATATATGTGTCACCTTTTGTATACATCTCAGTCAGTTGTACATCAATTTTCAAAAGTCAAAAATGTGCAGTTAAGAATTTTATATATGCTTTTGCTGCTTTGATGACATTTCTCAGTAATGCGTCGGTAAAAGTTTTACACCATTTTTTCCCCTCTTCCTCTTATAAAAACATTTCTTTTTTAAGCTATGAAACAACTTGGCATTGTTTTCCTGTAAATGGCACTGTGTTGTCACACCGACAGAATCACAAGTGACTTTTTTTCCTCTGGTGCTGATTGATCATCGCCAGTGTTGAGAATTTCATTTTCAGGATTGTATTCAGTTCATTTTAATTGAATGAGCTTCGCTGCTAAGTTATCATTTTCAATAATGCTCAAGAGATCAAATTTACTTATTTTGTTTAAAATTGAAGTTAAAATACTATAGGAATTAAAACGCAAGATAAAGAAACTGGGAAAAGAGCTAAATCAATGTATAAAATCAAGTAAACAACCACAAATTCATATTGATAGTTTAAAAACACGAGGAAAGTATTAACTTTTAGCTCTATTTTCAAAGATTTGCCTGATTTTTCAGAAAAATTAAGACTTTCCTCTTTATGAAGTTTTAATCCAACGTTTTTTTGCACAAAAAAAAGTTGGATTAAAACATCACAATTTCTGTACTTCATTTCCTCTTTATGTCTTTATTTCCTTCCGCGTACTTTAATTACGAGAGATCAGCACTCCGCGTCCGTTTCTAACCGTAATACAGCAAATGCCATGCACGCATGTTGGAGAATTTAAGGGTACCAGATTTAGTATGTAAGAAAAAATATGTTACTCGATTTTTTTTTTGTCTTGAATAGCAAATTACAATACTGTTCTCTTCAGCAGAAAAAGCGTATCTCTTTTTTTTCTTAAAACATTTCTCTTTATCTAAAGATCATTTACTAGACATACAATAGAGTTACAGACCCATTGTATTTAACTATATAATAATAAATAATATAAATATTTGCTGTTCAAATCAAGAAATACCATCATGGAAGAAATGGGAAGCAAATATTTAAGATGATGCTCTAGGAGAAAAATGAGCTGTTTCAGGTATATACTCATTCACGCCAACTTTTGAGCAACAATTTCTTTGTTTCGAAGTCTCAGTCTTACATTTTAATAGTTTTACTGTATTTGCTGGTATGAAATGGAAGAAATAATCCTAAGCTATTGTATAGTTAACGAAAGTTGAGGAATGAAATGTCATTATTAAGTACTTTTAAAATGAAATATTAGCCCGGTTCAAAGCTGTCCTGTCATTATGGATACCACCTCATAAAGGGGATGCAAAAGAAGTTACTTTAATAAAAGTAGTGCAACTTAAATTCAGCCAAATCAAACTTCTAAGTATTTAAAACTTCCTCTTTGTACTTCATATCACAAGATTTCTATCATTTTTAATATTATATAGAATAATACAGTGTATGAAGAAGCTTTAAACAACTTCAAAAATTGCTTCAAACTTCAGTTAAAAAAAATAGCAATTTCAGAATTATTCAATGATGCAATAAGAAGCGTACATATTGCTAACATTACTTTTATTTATTTATTTATTTTTTTTGTAATAAAGAGAAGAAAACTTAATTCATATCCTTGTCGGAAAATTGCGGTACTATGTTTTTTTTTCTTATGTCAAATATACTAAAACATTTGAACTGGCACAAAATGAACCGGCGTGACTCAAAATTCAAACCCTGTATGACCGTATTCCCAGCTTGATTAGAAGGGCAGTATGCTAGGGGTTGAAGATTCAAGTTATCCCTCCCCCAAATACCCCCATTTATTAGTACCTATTGGAGTCTGATCACTGCTCATCTCTCGACGTTACGAATTGGTAAAAGTAACTCTGTCATACGCATTTTAAATGATAGAATAGAAAATAATACGTAGCCTGTCTCCAAATTTATTTAAAGCTCTGACTGAATGCATAAAAATGATTTCTCTTTCATTCTTGAATAAGATAGAATACATTCTTTGTGTCATTTAAGGCGAAACCGAAATTCGAAGCTCTTTTTTAGCTAACCTTTGTTGTATTCTAAATGAAAAAATGTAGAAAACGAGGTGATAGTCGTTACCCAAGTAGCATCAACTCATCGGATTTTGCTCGGCCGATTATCGAACTCCTCGTAAACGGATCCCGTAACGCACAATGACATCGTTCCGATCAGTATCCGAGCACGGTTTTCGATGAGCTACTTTTCATCGGAAAGCGATATCCTTCCTATCAACTTTCCCGATGAAAATAAGCCGAGCATCCAAAATTGATCCTAAATTCATCGACACGGGACTGCACTGCTCGTAAATTGTTCCAAATCTCATCGTATTTCGAGCAAAACTAATCGGATTTTGCTGCTCGGATTCTGTTTGGCCGATGAGACATATTGGAGCAATTCCCGAAGAGAACTCATTGAATCCGATCATCGGCCGATGAGAATTTCATCGGGTTTCGATGAATGGCCGATCATCGGCCGATGAGATTATGCTGCTAGGGGACATATTTTAATATTAGGTCTCTATTTAGTTTAAATATGTAGTTTAAATATTTTTCAAAGCATTTTTTCTTTACTGAAAACGAATAAGAGATTAAGTTCGTTTTTTTGGGAAAGAGAGGGGGGGGGGGTGAATATTTTACACAATAGGTGGAATATGGACATATTCTGCTTAAATTAGAAAATACTTTTGGAGACATTATTTTATTCATCTATTGGGAAAAACTTAAGCTAATCAATATGTTGTTTTAGGTTTCTTCTTTTTCAAGTTAATACTATTCTTTTAGCTTTGGTTATTTATTCATTTTATTTTATTTATTTCCATTTAGTGGGTACGCTTTATAATTCTCCACCTGTATACAGCAGTGATGTGGCAATTTTAACCACTTGAATATAACTTCAATTGTAAATTGGTTTCTTGGTGAAAGCAACCAACATGATTTGCAAACTAATGATAATCTTAGAATTGCATAAATATTTGGATGGAGGTAAATATAACAGGAAAATACATAATTTTTCTAGAGTTTTGATTTAAAAGTCTTTAAAAACTGAGAAGTAATACTTGTAGTCTTTTTAAAACAAGGCGATTCAAGTGCTCTTTAAACTCAATGTTTTTTAAAGAGATCGTCATTATGCTACATAATTACAGAAACCGCACTTGTTTTCTTCATTGCAATATAGTTTAATAATATGTAAGAAAATTTTCTGTACGTATGTTTATACTTTAATTTAGTTCAATTGCAAAAACTTTGAAAGAAATTGATCTAAAACAACCGAAGTTCAAGAACAATAAAATTAATTTTTGTCGTAATAGTAATACAATGTGGGATAATGCATTAGGTATAGAAAATTTAAAATTGAAGTCTCTGGTCCTTTTAAGGTTTATTTCGTACTATTCATACAGCATGTCGAAAATTAATAATTTTGATGCAATGAAAATAAAACCTCGGAAATTGAAATTCGATATCCGTAGTTCCTTTAAAAAGAAAGAATACCTCAGATTTTTTGAGCTCTCATATATTGAGGAAGATACTTGTTGCAGTGAATGTCACTCACACTAATTCATCACAGTTATCACACAATCCACTGAAATAACCGGGGCTGTCCAAAAAAAAGTCGAATTCGTTCTACCTTTAATAAGACAAAGTAATGTCATCTTCTCAAAAAATCAAGACATGTGACAAGCATAAAACGGAAGCGAATTAGTGCTGGATCTTCCGAGATAAAAACATTACGGAACCAGCATCTCGAATAAGTAGACTAGATGTAAGAGGATCCACATCCAAGGTGAAATCAGAAACCACCGTTATCCTTTGCGGTCTTAACCATCCACGAGACCAGGCGGTCTTGAATCGTTTGATAGAAACAATTAAGCTTGTCATCTCTGGCTCGAGAGGGGGGAGGGGAGTAGGCTCGTGGGACGCAAAGGGGGCTGGGGGGGGGGGACAAGATTCTTGGTGTCCTAGAATTAATGAGGGGTAGAACGAGGGAAGGAATTTTGTAGGCGCATGTGTAAATGGCGGTGCGCAACTTCTCAAAGGGAGATTGTGCCGCCAAAGGAGCTAACAGTTTCTCATTTATGCTAGGCATTTTTCTTATGTATGTATGAAATATTTAAGCGGTTATTAAGGGGGTATGTAGAAGGAAATGGGGAAGAAGGTGCTTCCGGGAAAATCTGTGACGTACAGAAGGAGCTTTGATTTGTATTTAAGAAACTTATGTAAGACACCGTCTGTTTGTTTGGAGCGGATGGATACTTAAAACTCTATATAAATCCTGACAGTGGCCTCACGCTTGCATATTTTTTTTTGGAGTAATTATTAACAGCTGGTTCAGGCCTGTTGTGGCGCAACAGCGTGATCGTAATGGTTACCTTGTTAATGAGTAACAAAGTGTAATTTTCCTTCCCATACCTTTGGATACATTCTTTAACAAAAGTGGAACTTTCTTGGTTGTGATTTTTACTTACTATTTTTATTTTTTTTCAAGTAATTGAAGGGTTTGGGAGATGAATGGGTTATCTGACAAAACATAAATTGTGAGTAATTAAAGTTCAAAATTTTATTGTTGCAGTTGTTGCAACTTTTCTGTTTTCTGGTTTTGTCGTTAGGGTGCATATGAAATTGGTCTAATGACATCTACTTTTTGATGTACCAATTTTGTTTGCTTACCTCTATCCATTGCTTACCATTGTTCAGAGTGTTTGTTTTTTAAAACATGACATAGCTCCTTAATTCTCCAAACCATTCAATTATGAACAGTTTGTTTCGAGCTCTAGCAGCTGTGAAGCGGCAGCGTAATCGAAACGGTTGCTTGTTATTATTTAAGAAGCAACGTTTTATTCCCCTTATTTCAGTTAATAAGATCGAATGTGATAGATGGAGAGTGGATAGTGTTTACTTGTATAATTTTTACTTATAGTTCTGAAAGTTTTCTTAGTTGCTTCAGTGTTTTGAAGCATTTTCGTTTAAGACTTAACTAACATCAAAATTGTCACACGGCGATTGTTACGGATCGATTATCAATTGTAAGACTAGACTACTTTAGAGTTATTTATTTTACTTCAGTCTTTTTTTAACTGCATTTTATTGTATATTTCCGGTCCTAGCTTTTCTTAATTTTTTTACTAACTTAAAAATCTGTTTTTTTTTTTTTTATTATGATTTGGTTTTGTTTTCGAAAAACAAAGAAAGCGAGACAAAGAAATGTGTTATCCAATAATGTGGGAAAATGTAAAATTTTGTGCCTATGATTGTTTTACATTTTCCCACTTTAATGCATCGTAAAATCCATCCAAAATTGTATTCATTGAGTGTTATTTAATAAGATTACAAAATGTAAAAATTAAAAATATATATTTGTTAAAGTTTCGTGATTTTAAACCAAATCATTTGTAGGAAAAGTGCAAAACAAATGATTTTTTTGCAGAAAATAATTCATAAATAAAAAGCAAAAGGTATTACAAATTTTTAAGTAATGATTTTCATCACTCACTGCGTAATGTTGAAACATTATTGCCAATTATTTCAATCGTGCTGATTAGAAGTATAAGTTGACACATTGTTATATATCAAATTTATACATCTTATCAACATAGGAAAGTTCCAAATACTGCTTTTTAACTGCTTTATGTACTTAAAAAATGTTTATTTAGTATTATGGGAGGCGGGGCAGTGGTCAGTCGATAAAAGCAACCAGTGAAATAAAAACTACAAACCTTACGACTGGCGATTAGTTTCCGATTTCATTTGCCGTAGTCAATAACTAGGGTATATTGGGGTAAATGGACGCAAACGTTTTTTACCTCACTTGTAATTTTTAAAACTGAACTATTGGTGAGTGAAGACTAGGTAACGTATGGAATTTATTCACAGCGTTCCGCGTGTTACTTAACAATCGTATAGTAGGGTAGAGCAAAAAGAATAGTATTTTTTTTCCATTATTTTACTTTTAGCTTGGAGTCGGGTTTAGGTTGAGTTTTGGGTATTTTTGTTAACATATTTTTTTTCGTGGAAATCCATTCATACCTTCCATTCCACAAGTACCTTAAATGTAGTTAAGTTCATGAAAATTTAAGGAACAGAAATGTTTCGGTTTTACTTTTGAAGCAAGGATGCGGAAAGTTGTTTGTTAAGTGTATCAGTCTACGTAATGTTTTTTCATCGATATCCATTTATATCTTTCGAAGCGCATAGCACTTCAAATGTAGTTTAAAATTGACGAAGTTATAAAAATTTTTAAAAACAAATTTTTAAATTTTATTGCTTATTTATTTGTCTGTTTAGCTTGAAGTGGGAAAGTTGTACAATAGATATAGTAATTTATACAGTGCGTCGTAAAAGTTTAAGCATAAAGCGCACTAATATTTCTATAAAAAGAAAACTATTCAGAGGAATGCGTTCAAATTTCTACTGTAGGAAGACAATATGATCCCGAATACGTGTCGGGAGTTTGAAAAATATAACCGAAATGAAAATCAGAATTTACTAAAGACACTTTTGCTGTCGCAAAAGTTGATGCACAAGTCAGATGTTATGCAAATATCACTTGAAACGTCATTGGTGGAGGAAAGGCGGGACTTTTTTCTTTGACTACAAAGTGCAGAGATTGCTCAATGAACAATCAAAATCATAAAGTCTCTAGTTCTCGTCTAAAGTAGATGAGAAAGCTGGGAAGCTAAAATTTGAAAATGAATTCACTTTGCTAATTTTTTCGTCGCTTATACTAGTCGTAGACATGCGTATCAATTAAAAAGGCAAAGAAAAATTGAATTTCTTAAGAATGAAGGAATTTAAAGAATGGCTCGAACTTAAAATTTGTCTCTTTATCCTACAAAACCTCAAGAAATCAAAAACAGCACGTGACAGCATAAGTAACTGAACAATTGAATCGGGATGCATAAAAAAAAAAAAAAAAAAAAACGCTTCAGCCTTTTCGGAAACTATTCCAAATAAGCCAGATTTTAATGGAAAAAGCAGCACAGCATATGCTATTCGGATATTTCCTCAAGTCACGCTAATAGAATTATAATCCATCTAGGCCATTCAAATTTTATATATTATCAGCAGAAAAAGGAGCATTCATTTTTTAGTCTCGATGACACATGCGCTGCTTTTTCCATTAAAATCTGGCTTATTTGGGTCACTGTTTGCGAAAAAGCTCATGCGCATTTTTTGTTTTTTGACGCATTCCGATTCAGTTGTTCATCTATTTATGCTGCCACGTGCGGTTTTTGATCCAAGTTGAAGTTTTTAAGGATTAAGGGACAAATTGTCAAATCGATCCGCTTGTTCAATTCCGTCATACTAAAGAAATATAATTTTTCTTAGCCTTTTTGATTGATACGCATGTCTGAATTTACTTTCCCCGAAGTAAAACAATATGCACTACCACGCTAGATTTGAAAGACGAAAAATTAGCAGAAGGAATTCATTTTCAAATTAAAAAACTTCAAACTTTCTGATCGTTTTTAGGCAAGAACTGCAGAGATTTCGGGAATTAATTATTCATTGAGCGATCTCTGCACTTTATAGTCTAAGAAAAAAGTCCCGCCTTCCTCCAACGAAGTTTCAACAGATAATTGTATAAAATCTGACTTGTGCATAAACTTTCGCGACAGCAAAAAAAGTATCTTTTGTAATTTCTGATTTTCGTTTCGGTTATATTTTTCAAAACTCGAGACACGTATTTGGGTTCATATTGTCCACCTACAAGAGAAGTTTGAAAGCATTCCACTGAATGGTTTTCTTTTTATTCAAATATTTGCATTGTGCTTAAACGTTTGCAACGCACTGTATATTTTAGAAACATGAAATCTATTCATATTTCCTGGAGTTCCAAAACATGTTAAAAATCCACATTTTAATGAAAGCGTAAGAGGAGTGTAAAACAATTTAAATCATTTATAAAGTGCGACAGACTAGCTCAGAATGGACCTTTTCTTCGCCGCATCAAATTTCTATTAGCATATTTTCTTCAATTCCAATTCTCTTTGTAAAATATCCAAGATCGGGTCCAGCTTCTGGTTTTGGGGGCGATAAATATTAAATTACAGCAGTACTAAGCATAATATTCGAACACGAATGTGGGCTCTCTCGATCTTTCACTCTGTTATGTCTCGAAATTGAAACCCTAAAAGCAGTTTTAGGTTTTCTTTGGTCACTTAAAGGAGAGTCATGATGCTCTCTGTCTTCTCTCTTAAGTATTTAGTACAACAGTGGCAACCACACACACAAAACAGCAGTTTTATTTGAAATTCCATATCTTTCACATCCATATTTATTGTAATAATATAGTAAAAAGTTTAGCAGTTCTGTGATTGATACCGCATCGTAATTGTATCTGTATCGGTATACGAGACTAAAGATGCAGAGGGTCTACAAATAGTTCAACAGCTTTATATTTGTCTAAATTCAAATCTTCAGGAGTGAGTGCCACTAGTGACTGAGCTTAAGCTTCAGCACGCAAAATGTTTTACGTTTTTTACTTTCGTGCTTTAACTGTTTTTTTTTTTTTTTTGTTAATTTTTGTTTTAGTCGAAATTTTATCCACTTCGTCTATAGACACTTCCCTCTCTTATCATCTTTCATAAACATCTGTTCAGCACAAATTGAGTTTTCATATTATTTTCACATTTACAAGTCTCAAAATTCGTGCACTATCAACTTGCTACATCAAAAAGACGAAATTGTTGGAATGCAATAATTTTCCATTTGGTTTTGGTAATTTTTTTAAGTTTTTCGTTCGTTTGTAGGATTTTAATGCCAATATTCATCGTAACATTTTTTCCCTGATGTACGGGGAATAGATATGTTAACTCATATTAACTCAATTTTTTGAAAAAAAAAAAAAATACTCCAGCAATTTCAGGTATTGTCGATTCACATAGTACCGTCATTTTCCTTTCGGACTTCAAGATTTTTTTTTTTTTTTTTTGTCGTGTGCCAGCCAGGCTGGCAATTTGGGGTGCGCTGCTTCACTTTTCCAACTGTACCGTAATTTGGTGTGAAGTCCGACTTCCACAGTACACGCATGCCATAGGTACCCGTTTATAGGGTAGGCAACCTTTCACAACAACACATTCACACAAAGAAATGACAAGGACGGGAGAGAGAAAGCACACCCATGCCCAAGCCGGGACTCGAACCCGAGGCCACTCCATCCGTGGCAGACTGCTCTGACCACTAGACAAGGTGGCCGCCGACTTCAAGAATGAATGGTACTTTAGCAGATCAGATTATTACTCTTTAATTACATTAACAAAAGTGGTCAAAAACCTGGACACGTATCTCTTTGTAAGGCAGTGATCACTATTTCTTTTTGCAAATATTTAGTCCGTCTCTTATCTCAATGTTTAATTTTTGGCATTTTCTCTAGATTTTATATACTTTGCGAAATCAAACAATGACAAATAACGTCATATTCTTTCAAACAAAGTATGCGTCAGGGGTCGGGAGATCAAAGTCGATAGAAAATGATTCTCTTGATTTCTTATTCTTATAATGGTGCAAGAATTACCCCTGCAACCTCCCAATTAGAGTAAAAAATGGCTGCTTCTTAATGGGGGCGTAATATCACATGCATTGTTTAATTTCCCCAGGCCCGTAACCAGGCCTTATTTTCGGGGAATGTTTTACCACACCCATTTCCCGTGAAATCTATAAAATCAATAAAATTTGATTTCATGTTCTATATTCTGTTGATTTTTGTTACAATAGATTTTAAAACGCAATTTCCATGAAAAATGTAAAGAAAAAAAAAAGACTCATCTTTTTAATGAAGAAAAAAAATCTGGGTAGATGTCTTTACTCATATATGCGCATTCGAAGGAGTACTTTTGTAATTTCTATCTTACGAGGGGGGGGGGGAGACACTTTTTGGATGTGTTAAATATAGAGTTTGGTACTTACAAATTTGAAGAAATTTGGTGCTTTTTTTAGTTCTATTAAAAATTCGAAGGGGAAAGTATATTGTTAAGAAATTATGTTTGCAATATACAATAAAAATAAATACAGCAGAAAAAACACTTCATTTGTACAATTATTCAATAATGATAATTTCGTTTTTCAAATAAAGTTTCAAAGTAAATAAGAAAATTAAAATAAAGTAGCAATAATCATTTTTTCTGTGAGAAACTTTGAAAAGTTTTTTTGTAATAGTTTTGAAAAATTTCGGAGGGAGTTTGAACCCTAAAAACCTACCCCTTAAATACGGCCCTGATTTTCCTCATAGCGATGAATCTTTGCTTAGAAAAAGTTGAGATTGAGACGTCTCTGTCTTAGAAGAAAGTTAAGAAAGTGTTATAATGTGAAATGAACCAAAAATGTATAAACTTCTTGATGTGCTTGTTAATTTTATAATAATTTTTAAGTCTTAGATTTTACATGATTAGAAACAGAGACTATTTTTCAACACATTATTTATTCATAACTTTTATGTCAAAATTAGCACAACTATCTACTTTTTATTAATATTTAAGTGCTTTGGGGTACACGAAGAAATTAATTGAGATTTAAAAAAAAAATTGCATGTGTGCTAAGTATGTTCAAAAGATAATGTTTGCACCCTCCACCGATTCTTTTATTGAGTTTCAATATTTTGCTCCACCATATTCTATTGTGTAAAGGCTACATTTTCCTCTCCAACAGGTCTACGAATGTGAGGTAACTGGTTTCTCAACTAGTTTTACTTGTCAAATAAAAGGTTACTATAGAAACATCCATTCATGAATTTCACCTTTTTCTGCTATATTTGATGTGTAATTTATTTATTTCCATCCACCCCATTAATATATTACCCTGGAGTAAATAGAAACTACCAAGTTTTCTATTTTTCCTATTTTATGGAAGATTAAATTTTGATATTAATGGCACTATTATGATTTTGATATAAGTGGCACTTTTTGCACAAATTCAGCGAATTATTAATTAATTTTTTTGTATGATTTTTCTATTAATATTATTCTAGGTAACATTTGGAGGATTCAAATGCTCGCTTGTGTTCTACGAGCCACAAATTGATTGTTGCTGGTGGGTCATTCCATTTTAAATCAACAAATTTTCAAAAAAGTTGTTGCATCACCATTTTTGATTTTGATGAAAATTTGCATGTGTATTCCTTTTACTTCCCAGAGCTCAAAATAGTGTTCATCTTATTTTTAAAAAATTTACCCTTTGATATATAGGCCCTTTTTGTTGTTGGCAACAGCGAAAATCGGGCGTTTTGATGCTTTGCCTTATGAACTATAACTTTTTTTCTATTAAAGATTTTGAGCTCAATTATAACTCATTGGAAAGCTAAGAAAAAGATCTTTTTATATATGCTATCAATAAATTTCAGATTTAAAAAAAATACTTTCACGACGAAAATGACATTTTTTACTACTTTCGAACATTAAAAAACCCATGAAGGGTTCAAAGTAACAAGCCGATTTTTTCATCATATATTCATAGTCATGGTTACTTTCTGTATAAAAAAAATTGGCTTGTTATTCCACCCCCTTTATGAGATATGCCCCCCCAAAGTTGTAATTTTTTTAAAAAATCCAATTTTCAACGCTAAAAAAATGCATGTGGGGGGCAAGATAAAAAATTTTTCACATGTGGTATTTTAAGTACTTTTTACCAGCTTTCTAATAAAACAAAAGTTGCTTTGTTATTCAAAGGCGTTTGGCAGATATAAGGGACTGAACTTTCAAAAAATTGCACAAAAACAACACGATTATTTTCATTTTTTTAAATCTTTTTTTTTTATTTAAATGTAATTATATACCTTATTCTTTGCCTTAAATGCTAAAAAAAGACTAAGAAGAGCAATGAAGAAACATATTTAAAGTTTAATAAGATAATTTGATATTTTTAACACCTGGGAATATAGAATACCACTAAACTTGTCTGATTTTTAAAAATCTGATTGCTACCTACAACAGGACTGAGCATTTCTCAACTTGTCCAGGTTTGTTCATACCATGTGGTCATCCTTGTTCTGACTTGCTCTCACATGTGTATCTTAGTCGTCTTTCAAATTCTGAAAGAAGTAGGTTGTTGAGCTAGTGTTTCTGCTGTAAAATCTTGTGAAGCTGATGTGATTTCTTTTCATTTCAAGTTCATTCATATTCACAGAATGTTTTGTTAAAGGTAAAAGAAGAAATTCTTTAGAATCCTCAAATATAAATTTAAATTTGTCTTTCTACATGTAAACTGAATAAGTTATGGATAACCCTAAATGCTCCATGCAGAAAGACAAATTTAAATTTATAATAAAGGATTTTAAAGAATTTCTTCTTTTACCTTTAACAAAACATTCTGTGAATATGAATGAACTTGAAATGAAGAGAAATCACATCAGCTTCACAAGATTTTACAGCAGAAACACTAGCTTAACAACCTACTTCTTTCAGAATTTGAAAGACCACTAAGATACACATGTGAGAGCAAGTCAGAACAAGGATGACCACATGGTATGAACAAACCTGGACAAGTTGAGAAATGCTCAGTCATGTTGTAGGTAGCAATCAGATGTTTAAAAATCAGACAAGTTTAGTGGTATTCTATATTCCCAGGTGTTAAAAATATTAAATTATCTTATTAAACTTTAAATATGTTTCTTCATTGCTCTTCTTGGCCTTTTTTTAGCATTTAAGGCAAAGAATAAGGTATATAATTACATTTAAATAAAAAAAAAGATTTAAAAAAATGAAAATAATCTTGTTGTTTTTGTGCAATTTTTTGAAAGTTCAGTCCCTTATATCTGCCAAACGCCTTTGAATAACAAAGCAACTTTTGTTTTATTAGAAAGCTGGTAAAAAGTACTTAAAATACCACATGTAAAAATTTTTTTATCTTGCCCCCCACATGCATTTTTTTAGCGTTGAAAATTGGATTTTTTAAAAAAATTACAACTTTGGGGGGGCATATCTCATAAAGGGGGTGGAATAACAAGACAATTTTTTTTATACAGTAAGTAACCATGACTATGAATATATGATGAAAAAATCGGCTTGTTACTTTGAACCCTTCATGGGTTTTTTAATGTTCGAAAGTAGTAAAAAATGTCATTTTCGTCGTGAACTTTGACCTTGAAAAAATAAGTATTTCTTTTTAATCTGAAATTTATTGATAGCATATATAAAAAGATCTTTTTCTTAGCTTTCCAATGAGCTATAGTTGAGCTCAAAATCTTTGATAGAAAAAAAGTTATAGTTCATAAGGCAAAGCATCAAAACGCCCGATTTTCGCTGTTGCCAACAACAAAAAGGGCCTATATATTAAAGGGTAATTTTTTTAAAAATAAAATGAACACTATTTTGAGCTCTGGGAAGTAAAAGGAATACACATGCAAATTTTCATCAAAATCAAAAATGGTGATGCGCACCCCATTTGTTGATTTAAAATGGAATGACCCTGGTGTAAAACTTACTTAAGCTTCTAAACGGCATGGATACGGTGCGATTATTTACCTACACACACCTCATGGGGTAATCCCAGTACCATTTTCCATTTACCCCAAGTGTTTGGGGTAACAGGACACATGGTTTCAAGTACCAGCAAATAGCCATAAAGTCAACTACTTATATCCAGTTATTTTCAGCGAGTGTGATCTTGAACGCAATGTACAAAATTTTACGTCCTAATTTATCTCAAAAAAGAGGAATGATCTAAAGTAGAAAACACAGGGGTTGGAAAAACTATATTTATTTTTGTAGTGAACTACAACCATTTAATTATAAATATAGTTAACTGCAACTACTTTGTTATAAATATAGTTAACTACAACTACGTTTTTTCCAAATGTAGCGACTAAAAACTACTTTTGAAATAAAGTCGCTACTTCGCTACGTTTAGGAGATGATTCTTTTTTGAAGCAAACAAACTATTATCCTCATTAATATATATATATATATATATAAACGAGATTATTAGAAGAAAAAATTTGCAAAAGTAGTTGTGCTTAGAGTAATAAATTAGCTTATTCAAATGCGAGTAATTTTTAAGCATTTTTTATGCATATTTATTGGACCCTACTGTAGTTCAAAAAGTCCTTAACATTTATCAAATGTGCAGAGTTATAATGCATACTGTGCTGTGATACTGGATCAAATGCGTTTTTCAAGAAGAAATTCCATGAATTTTCTGAAGAAACAGAATGCATTACATATATGAAATCATTATCCTGATGAAGCAATATCGCTGGACTAGGATGATTCGTTCGGCATTTGTGGGAAGCTCTTTCGCCGTGCGTTTGTTTTGTAATTTTATTTACAGTTGAAAATCTCGAGAGCTATTTTCCACAATGAATGTGATGAAATGTCTTAAACGGAGGAGAAACTTTTTTTTTTTAAGTTTTTCGTAATTCATTTCAAGCGTGAAAACGAAGTGCACACCTCCGTTAAACGTCTAAAGACATTGTCTCCTTCTCTTTCAGCAAAAAAAATAACAAGGCTGCTCATACTCCACCCCCTGGATCACCGTCCAAAAAAAAAAAAAAAAAAACCCGAAAAACACATCTTAAAAGTTTCGATAGTGCAGTCTGCGCCATGACCCCCCCTCCCCCCAGCAGCGTACATAAACTGAGGTGCGCTCCCCCGCAAGATATATAAAAGTTTCTGTTTTTGCCCCCGCCCCCATATTAATATATAAAAAATATTTATCCCGTGTTACTTGTAGTGCTATTTTTCATTATCGTGCTCCTTCAAACCTCTTGCTCTCCCCTCTGCCGGGGGTGCTTTGTACGCCACTGTCCCCACCCCTTGTTCGACCACCCTTTTCATTTCAATTGGCGGTTATCGAAAAAAGATCATCGCTCAATGGTATTCAACTGAGACTATCTTCTGCATTTTATTGAAATTAATTTTATGTTCAGGTAAATGCACGTGGTGCCATCTAGAATTGCATTTGTAATCCTCATTGTGCAAAACTTTTCATTAAACTTAATGAGGGTTTAATGTTCATTTGAGCTCACGGGAACTCAGCTCTTGCACTTGTTTTTGATTTCATAAGAACTTTTATGCATTGGGCAAAAACTCAGATTACTTACGCATTATAATAAGCTCTGAAAGCTACAGAGCTCCAGTACTTCTTCTCTTTGAAATTAAGCACTGAACTTGAAATTCAGCATCAAAATTAAAACTAATTCAGAATCTTATTATACTTGGAGATCATCAAACATTCCTTTCGAGAGGGTTGGGAGAAATAGAGGCATATGCAGAAATAAAATGTGCAAAATTACTTTAGCTTGTCAGTAAATTTGATTCTAATCTGATACATAGGGCTGCGACATTGATGTTGATGTTTTAGAAACATCGATGTTTTTGCTAAAACATTGATGTTTATACCATCGATATTTGAGGGTCGATGTTTTCCCAACATCGATGATTTGGGTTTGATGTTTTTTTTCGATGTCGATGTTTTATAATCCAGTAAAAAGAGTTTGATAAAAATATGCGATATGCAGACGTATTAAGAAGTTTTCATCCTTAATCAGAAGTTTCATTATTAATCTCATTAGAAAACATTTTCTATGATTATTATCGATGTTTTGCTCTCGATGTTTCTAAAATATTTCTAACTTGCTTTCGCTATTTTTTTTTTAATTTTATTTATTTCATTATTATTCTTTATGTGAATGTTTTATATTTCAGCAAAAAAAAAAAAAAATCATCAAGATATGCGGCCCGAAGATATATCGTTAATCACCCGGGACACTATCAATCTCGTTAGAAGACGTTTTTGATAGTTACCATCGATATTTTATGGTCGAAGTCTTTTAATGATCACTGTTTCGCGTTCGATGTTTTTTTTTTCTTTTGATGTCTGTTTTACACTTCAGCAAAAAGCTATGAAAATATGCAATAAAAAAGATTCATCTTTAACAGTTGCAATATCTATCGTATTAAAATAGTTTAAAAAAAAATACTACCAATGATTTACGGTCAACGATTTTTAAACATCGTTGTTTTTGTTTTGCTGTAGAAATTTTTTTCAATAAAGGTGTTTTACATTTCAACAAAAGAAGTTTCATAAAAATATGCGATAAATAAAACTTATATAGTTAATCAACAGTTGCAGTATCTATCTCACTAACACAGTTTTCTATAATTGACATCGATATCATATGGTTGATGTTTTTTAGGAGACAAAGGATAAATCTAATTGAGTGATATAAAGAGGCGCAATGTATTGGGGAGTTACTGTATTATGTACATTTAAATGTGCAAGTAATTTTTATAAAAAACGATCGATGTTTGAAAACATCGACGTTTTTAGGTCGATGTATCAGTACCATCGAAGTCTTAATTTCGAAACATCGATGTCTTGAAACATCGATGTTTTGCCATCGATGTCGCACCCCTAATACACATCAATTGGTGATTAACAGCACTCTTAAGTAATAGTCCGAATGTAATTCGTACTGTGTTTTCCATAACTTGTTCTCTTAAATTTTGGGATTCAATAAAATGGTAAGAAATTGCAACTGATCCACGGGAGGAGATGGATAGATATTTTTGTATTTCGTGTCATATTATTTATTAAAATAATTTAAAGTTATACAAAATAATTGGGAGGCAATACCTCTCATGACTCCCACTCCTTTTCTGATAAATCCAATCTTGGGTTGCTGTTTTTGTATTAAATAAAATAAAGTGCTCTTTTCGTCTCGAAGAAATGATAGAGAGTCCATATTAACGCCTTGTTCATGCATTCGATGAAGAAAAAAGGCAATTCTTTTTTCCTTTGGTTGTTTGTTTTTATTTATTTGTCTATCTTTTCATTCCGAAACAGACATATTTTAAATGAATAAAAGGATATGCTTTTAATTAAATTCAAAATAAGATTCATTAGCACTGAAAGTCGAAATAACTCATTTACCATGCTTCACATTTGAAGTATAGTTGTGATTGATCGATTTCGTCCCTCTGTAGGTAGATTGGTGAGTTTTTATTCAATTCATGTCTCGTGTTTGATTTATTAATAATACTACTAGAAGCTAAATAAATAAATAACTTTACGTAGTTCGAGTCAACGGTCAATAACTGCTCTTTTCGACTTGAATAATCATGTGTTTTCATTACATACATCGTTTAAAAATGTGCAACTACATATTTTTCAGGGAAAGCTATACATCACCAAGAGGATCTGGGATTCATCACTAAGCGATAACTTACATCCTTTCGTTACTCTCTAGTCATTCATGTCATAACACTTCAAGTAAGTTTTCCTTCACAAACAGTATATCAGTTCTCATTGCTGGCATTTTCAAAACATAACCACTCTGTTGATATATCCAGATAGTATTTAAACTTTTAGCAAGCTCGTGCTGAAACTTTATGCTCCCTTGCTGCTTGAGGATACCCCAAATTCCTATCTGAAGCAAAAGGATGCTTTCAATTTTATTTTCGTTATTCAAGATAATATCCGAAAAAAATGTTTTCAGCGTAGTGTGCTGGTGGTTATAAGTAGATACTAAAATTAGTTCTCCCACGTGCTACTGATAGCACCTTTCGGTCAGCCATGTGTTGCGGATGGAAGCGATGCAAAAAGTTTTAAGTGCTTCTTAGTTTGTCGACTGTCCTTAAAAATTCTTCAAAGGGATCTAGCTACTTCTATTGCTAACTGCATAAAGTATATCCGCTTTATTTACTACGTGAACAATGCTTGTGGACAAGGAGTTTCAGAGTTTACTAATCAACTATTTTATTCTGGTAATTCTATTAGGAATTTTGTGGATACTTTATTTTGGGGTGAGTATAGTTCTGTATTATAAATAAAGCATTGGGTGAGCGGAAGTTATGCAATGAATTGAATAGTTTTTTTATTTTTTTTATTTGTATGAATTTAAATTCTAAGTTTTTGAAAATATAAAACGGTAAATAACTACAACAAGAAAAAATTTTCACTTTAAATTCTAATAAACGTAATCTAAGTCTTTTTCTTGGTAATTGATCATTAAATTCATGAAATAAATATAAATGTGTAGTATTCGATCATAGTTTTAATTAAATTCGTAAAAAAGGAAAAACATAATTTGTCTACTTTTTACAATCATTTCCGAATAAGTGCTCCTGCGTTTTCCTTATTGATGATCAGGTGAAACCTATGACGGCAAAAGAATATATCCCCCCCCCCCAAAAAAAAGTGAAACAAAAAATGCATATCTGTGTCTACAAAATGATATAACTGTTACTGTTTTGTTTAAACTATTTAAGGGATCTATGCAATGAGTTACTATGCAATGAGTTTATTTAAGGGATCGCTTTGAAACTGTTCGACTGTCTCATATATATTGTCCAGGGCATAACCAGACCTTAGTTTCGGGGAGGGTTTTACCAAACCTATTTCTCTTGAAATCTATAAAGTCAATAAAATTTGATTTCATGTTCTATATATTGTTCATTTTTGTTAATAGATGTTAAACGGGTGTAAACATGAAAAATGTAAAAAAAAAAAAAGACTCATCTTTTCAATGAAGAAAAAATAATCTGGATAGATGAGTTCACTGATGTACGCGCCTTCGAAGGAGTACTTTTGAAATTTCTATCTTACGAGGGGGGGGGGACACTTATAAGATGTGTTAAATATAGAGTTCGGTACTTAAAAATTTGAAGAAATTTTGGTGTTTTTTAAATTTTATTAAAAATTCGAAGGAAAAGGTGTATTGTTAAGAAATTATGTTTGCAACAACTACAATTAAAAAAAAACACTAAATTTGTACATGTATTCAATAATGATAATTTCATTTTTCAAATGCAGTTTTAAAGTAAACAAGACAATTAAAATAAAATAGAAGTAATATTTTTTTCAATGAGAAACTATGAAAAGCATTTTTGTAATCGTTTTGAAAAAATTCAAAGGGGAGTTTGAATCCTAAAAATCCGCCCCTTAAATACGGATCTGATATTGTCTACATTAATTTAAATATTGTGTGCATTTTCATTTTCTGTTACTATTCTATAACACTAAACTCTTGACCAAGCATTTATGATCAAAATAAATATGTAAATTAAATGAAAGAAATAAAAGTGAATAAATAAATATTTATTTTTAAACTAATTAGCAGCAGGTTTATAAATTGATTATAGAAAAATTATAATTACAATTGTTTACACTTTTTTTAAAAAAACATACAATATCTTACACAAATATTATTGTATTTGTGTTCACGTGTGCCTCATATGTTGTGTTCATAACTGACCAGTTTGAAATTATTAATTCAATAAAATATTTTAAACAGTATCATAAATTTACCTGAATGTTGACCACAGATATAATTAAGATTAAAAAGCAACTTAATTATGCTTATAATGCAGCACAAATGTATCTTTCGTGTGTCCGGGGTAAACTCGGAAACTACCTGACTGATTTCGTTGACATTTTAGCAGTACGTGTTGATTAGTCCATGTAAGATTTATACTCCTTGGCAGAGAACATTCAATGAATAGCTCTTTTTTTATTCCAAATTTAATTTTAAGATCCAAAAATGACTTTTTCTAGCCGAAATAATTGTATTGCCTTGATTTAGATTTCTTTAGAAAGAGGTGAAAAAAATTCTTTCTAGAAGATTTTCTACTTATGGTGTAAGAATGAGAATCTCTTTAATTCATGAGGAAAAATCTCATACGCTTTTTAAGTTCTGGAAAATCAAATATTAATTCGACTTTTGAACCATTGCCATTTTTGTTCAAACGTGAAAAAAAAGGAAAAAATTCAACATGAGCAGATATCACCTGAAGGAGCAGGTGGACCTCCAAGGAGGTGCCACCCCCCCCCCATCCCCTCCCGGTGGACACTCCAATTTAAAAAATAATCAAAACGCCAACTACTGTTAAATGAGATTGAAAAGCAATTGTGGTTGCTCAAAAAACCTTGAAACAAAATAAAAGTTCCATTGACACGAAAAAGAATAATCCGCTACACAGTTAAATTTTACCATTTTATCAAAATAGTCAGAGCTAACTAAAAGAACAAGCAATTAAATCGTGAAAAACCTCATTAAAATAAAATGCCAAATAAACTTTATTTGTTTTATTAACATGTAAAATAATCAGCTCGGAAAATATAGTGAGTAAATGAGAAACATTTATTAATTAAAAAATTTCAAATTCATATTTATATTTATTGAAGCTTTGTAGACACATTGCTCGGATAATTTCGAAAATGTTTCATTGCGAAATTTCGAATAAATCACAAACCTTTTTTTGCTAAAAATTTCTTAGATTGATTTAGTTAGTAGGAAATAAATCTTGCTCAGCTTAGATTCATGTGACTTTGTTTTAAAACAATATTTTTTAGAAAACTAAGTTACATATTTATAAAATATATTTTTAAAGACTTTTCGTAAGGAGGAAAAAATTTTAAATTTTTTGAAACATTTTAAAACTAAATTCTAAATTCTCACTTTTAAAATAAAATAATCTAATTTTTATAAAATTTGATGTTATTACAAAATTCAACGGATGTCGCTAGGTTTTTGCCAGTGTTTTATGCCATAGATTTTTATCAAATGAAACAGCCTGAATAAACGTTTGTGAAGTTACAGTTTGAGTTAGCCGCATAAATGCCATGTTGTTACCATTTTTGCTCAAGTGTGGACAAATAAAATTTATTCTGCAATTGTTTTTACGCTTTTCCCATTATGAGGGATCTTAAAAGGTCACCTAATTTTTTATTTTTTTTTTTGTCTTTTACTGTCTATTTATTTTTGCAGTCTAGATACGAGAGCTAAAAATTTTATTTTTAATTTATAATTTAAATCTCTTTTACTATTTTATTTCATCTGATCGCAACCTAATAGTTGTCATTTTTACGTTATTTAAGACTTGTATTTTCAGGAACTGCCATCCTTATTCTAATGGGAAGCTTTGAGGAATATTGTCCTTAGTGAAGTGGGAATTTTTTAGTGCTTTTTTATGCTCCCCCCTCCCTCTTGTTTAAAGATATACCGTTGATACTATGTTCTAAATTTTGTGTGTTTACTTGGGTCATCTTTAGAGATTTTCTCCTTATTATTTTGTGTTTTGAGCAATTATTTCTTTTAATTCTGCAATTTTAGTGATTAGTGAATACTTTTTCTCTCTTTTATCTATTTGACCTTATTTGAGGCAAAATTAATTTTAACTGGATCTTTCCATGTAGCTTTTAAGTATAACTGAAGTTACGAAAAAATATCTATCAACAGTTGTCGGGACTGATTTTAAAAAGTTTCAACTGTCAACACTTTACAATGTAAGGAGGGGGCATGAACATATTTAGGACTTTATCGAGGGGTCTTGAAAATAATGCAAAATCGTGAAGAGGGGGGTTACGTTATTCAGGAGTGTCCATTTCTTTCAAAGGCGATACCCACCCCAAAAATGCTATGGTGCATCTCCCAGAGCGAGAGCCTCCCTCAAAATGAGATAAAAACTGCTCACAAATCCCCCCCTCCCCCGTCATGAGCACCACAGCGTCATTTAATCCATTAAGTAAGTTCATCTTTCGGTCCCCCCCCCCCTTAGCCATAATAAATGAATATTCCCTTAGCATTGATATTTACTGTTAGTTACTTGAGAATGATTAGTGTCCATTTATTTATGAATGCTATCAAGATGATGCATTTTTTATTTACTTACTCCTTTATTTGTGTGTAAAATATGTGCGATGTTATTGACTTATTGACATTTCAATTAACTCCTTGTATGTCTCTTTGCTTATTCAATTAGTTCAAGGCCGTAGCTAAGATTTTTTTTCGGGGGGGGGGGGTTCGAAGTGAAGAAAGTTTGTTTGAAAAAAATAATAAACAAGAAGTTACAAGCCTTATGACGCAATGGGAGCATAGGCTGCTTGTTCGGAAGGGGGGGGGGGAGCAAGGGGACAGCTGCTCCCCTTCACTTCCGAAAGTAAAGGGGCCCTGCCCTTCACTTTTTAGAGCGAAAAATTAACGGTCGGTTATTTACTGGGTGGATTGATTTATTTCATGAAAATTAAAAACTGAAAATACCACAAAAATGTTTTTTTTTTCTCATCTTATTTCACAAGAAAGGAACTTTGAATTGCAAAGGGGATTATCTACAGTAAAATCCATCCTGCTTTTGAGACTGTATTAAAGTTTTTGAGGTCATTTGTTAAAATCCAATAATATAACCAAATTTTACAAAAAACAGCTTTAGGGTGCCGCCCTAAGCTCCTCACAAACTTCTTTTGATCAACACGTTAATCAATGGGCTGTTGGGGAGAAGGAAAGGAGTCTTTCTCCTCTTCTGCATTATTTTTCAAATAAAGATATCAGACAGTGGCGTATATAGGTTTTTATTTCGGAGGGGGCCCATATAATCAAGTTTAGCCCCCCCCCCCCCAACTTTCTTTTTTTTTCGCTATTACTGTAAGACAGGTAGAAATTTTCAAATTGAATTAAAATATTAACTTTTGGAAAAGATAGAAAATTACAAAGTTTTAGATTCCCTCCAAAACTTTTCTTAAAATTGAAATTATTTATGCTACCTTTAATGACGTTGGAGGATCAAGACTCCCCTGGAAAACTTACGGAAACTTAAATTCTAAAAACCAATTTCAGGCTATCTTTAGTGACGTTAAAGGAATAGAGAAGACTCGGGGCATCTCTCCTGAAATATTTTAACATGGAAGCACAACTCAGGATATATTTCTTCATGATAGAATAAAAGAAAAGAAGATGAGTTTTTTTTTTTTTTTTTGAACTGAAGTCTCATTTAAGTTATCTTTGGGAAGTAAAAGTTCAAAGACCCTCCCCTGAAAGATTTTCGATACATAGATGCGCAATATCGCGTTCTCTTTGGAGACGCTAAGAGACAAAAAATGGTTAGGGATCTCCCTCCGAAAATTTTCAAAATTGAAACCTTAAGCCATCTTTACTTTAGACCATCTTTGGTAGTTACGTTAGCAAGGACTCTCTCCCGAAACGTTTCAAAATTAATGTTTTAAAAACATTTTTATTTAGGTTATCTTTAATACCGTCAAGAGAAGAGGCAGGATTCGAGCGCTGTGCCCCGAAATTTTGCGGCATTGAAGCTTCAAGAATGCAATTTTAAGCTCTATTTTTGAAACTGAAGGTTTATAATTTTACTTTTAGCAGAGGTGCCCATTACCCCCAGGAGCAAAAACTTATCATCCAAGAGTTCCACGAAGATCCCTCTTAAAACGAGAGCCACACGTGAAAAAAAAAAAAGAAAACAAAAGCTTTTAAAAACTCCCCTTAAAAATAATTCAAAAACGCCGCTTACGCCATGATTCTTGATAGGAACAACTGCTTTTAGGCTTTGTCTGACAACATTTAGGATAATAAAAGGATTTAGGGACTCGTCTGGAAATTTTTGGGGATAGAAACTGTAATTCGGGAGCTCTCTCTTTTCTAAAAACACATTTTAGAGCTAAAGCCTATAGAAAAGTAAGGGGGATATCAACTACCGTTAACTGTTTGAATTTTAAATCTCTAAAATGCCATTTGAGGCAATGTTTGACCAAGGTATTGAAGAAGAAGGTGGAAAAGAACTCTCTTCCGAAAATTTTTGGGCATTGAAGTCTTGAAACTGCAATTAAATTACACGTTGTAAAAGCGAAATTTTAAGATATCATTGGACTCTTTAAGGGGGGTCATGAGCCTTCTTTGAATTCATGCTTGGCGGATATACGGGCCTCGACTTCCTACCCTAAACCCGCACTGAGAGGCACTCTATTCTTTAATTTCACCACTGGTATAGAGATTGAAAATTACGTGCCCCTTCTAGCTCGACCGGCTTGGACTTCTACCTCTTTTCGATTTTTTTGTTTTGTTCAGCTGAAAGTTTGGAAATTATTTGTGCAAAAACAAAAACCGAAAATGATTGCACTTTATTTTAAATTTCTTGCCGGGGAGGAATGATTACACTTTATTTTAAATTTATTGAGTGTAGCATTATTTTAAAGACTCTTATTTCCTGACTGACTAGAAAAAAAGGGGGAATGAGAAGAAAGAGATAAACGTAAATTGCTGACTAATAATCTACATGTGCTAAATATTTTTTCATTTAAAGATTTCTATTCAAAATGATTAGGATTTTTTCTGTGCGTTTTCTAATTGAAATATCTTCATTTTCCCAAGACACATTCTTTTTTCTCTTGAGTAAAGCGCGAGGGCTCCCTGACCCTCTTGGGTTGCACCACTGCCTGGTGCCAGCTAACGAATTATTATTAGCAATAATTATTTACAGTGAACTCTCACTTATGTGCCTTTTTCACTTATACGACGATTTTGAATAGTCCCAGCACATTCCATAGCAAAATAATGATAGTATCGTTCGTTTATGCGTCTCTCTAAAAATAAATATTTCACTTATGCGCTGAAGTTTCCCTAAAATGTGTGAAAATGTATTTATTTTCTTTAAAAAATAAGCATTTTTCTTTACTTTCCTCTTTAATCTTTCGCCTTTATTGCTCACGGAAGGCATTTTTTTCCGCATGAACTAGAGTTCGGAGAGGGACAATTATCTATTATGCATCGTTTTAAAGGGAGCAGTTTGTAATTAGGTATGCTACAACTTGTTTTCTCTTAACATTATAGTTACGTTACAGTAATTGCAAAACTGTAGTAATATGTCCCTTTTCTATAGAAACATTCTTTTTCACTCTCTCATTGGAACCTATGTTGAGTTTTAGTCCTTTAAATAGGCTTGTTCACTGAAACGTCTCTCTCACTTATGCGCCTTTTTCTGTTGGTCCCTAGGGCAGGCGCATAAGTGAGAGTTCACTGTATTTATTTATGCATTTCAAGCTAAAAGTATGTAAATAATTTTAGAGTAAACTAAAACCGAATAATAATAACTACCTTTATTTAAAAAAAAAAAATCCGATTTTTTTTGGGGGGGGGGGAGAGGTATAGGAGGGAAAGACCCTCTGGGGCCTTCCCTTATATACACCTTTGAAAACAAGAGAGTGGGCTTTTTTCTTAAGGTTTTTTTTTTTTTTTTTTGAGCAAACACGAACCGAACACCTACTTTTGAAAAAATCTTTCTCGATTTCGGGGGGAGGGGCCGGGCCCCCTCGCCCCCCCCCCTTTAAATACGCCCTCGATATCAGAATTTATGACGACATCATGTTTGAAAAATTGAAGAAAAAATAATTAAAGAATTTCAAAGCTTTGTTCTTTTTTTTTTTTGAAAGTTTAATCCACGAAAAACTCCTTTGGCGAAATGGTGAGCAGAACTATTCAAGTTTATTCAAATGATTTTTTTTTATTTTTATTATTCTAATTTTTCTTTGGATCATCAAAAACCTCAGACCCGTCACAACTTTGAGAGGGGGGGGGGGCTCTGACCATCAAACCTTGAAATCTTTTTTTTTTTTTAGTTGAATACTTTTTAAAAATTTTTGAGGTTTGAAAATTTCGGGGGGGGGGGGGGGTTCTGACCCCCCCCCCCCGCTGGCTACGGCCTTGAATTAGTTAACTATAAAAATCTTAACATCTTTGGAACAAATGAGCTATAATGAGTTATTATACCTTTTTTGAAAATATATGCAGTATGAAAACAAAGATTTATGAAAGAAAATTGGTCTTATTTCTTGAAGAAAATAAAAGAAAAAATTAAACTGAAAGCAGATCTTTATTTACAGTTCAAGCCTTCGTTAGTAGATGGCGCGTTCATCGCGTTTTTCTAGCTCCCTTGAGAGATACCCGCTCTCTTTGCTTCAATTCATTTTTTCATTTTATTGTTTAATTATTACTTTAAAATTTTTTGTCTGTTTTTAACTCATTTAAAGCATTGTTCACGAATAATTTTTTCTGCGTTTTAGATGGAAAAAAAAAATAATTACACACAGGCGAGGGAAGTGTTCTGAAGTTGCACCCAGGTCCGTCAGTTAGATTTTTTTATAGTGGGAGGGGGGGGGGGGCAAAGAATATACACTCAAAAAAAAAGCTCTTATAATAGCAATAGATATACCCATTTTGTTTCAAATTTATTAGTTTTCCAGAGCCGGGGGGGGGGGGGGGGCAATTGACCACCACTGACTTGATCCCTCTAAATGACGAGCCTGGTTATACATTAGAGAATCATGGTATGATCATGAGTAGTTCCCAGCGGATAAAGAAACTACAAAGTTTTCCGAATTTTGTTGCACGGTTAAAAATGCTTTTAAAAGGCTGTTTTACTTTTCCTTATCATGGGGAACATACCCTTAATTAAATATAATAACTATGTGTGTAGCTGCAAGTGTTGAACCCCCAACCTCCATGGCAAATATAGATTTGATCTATGTTGGCGTCTAATCGAAAAAGGACTTCACAAATGATGTCACGCTTTGACGAGGGAGGGGGTTCGTGAAATTGTGACAGCTTGTGACAAGGGGGAGGGAGGGATAGTAATATGAAGTGTGCCATCAAGCATTTTTTATAACAATATGTTTGGTAAAAATTGCGTGACATATGACAAAGGGAAAAGGGAGTCAATTAAGTTTAAAAAAACTGACATTATTTTTGGACAACCCTAAAGGCGAAAATTAGCTTTTGCTGTGAACATCTTTCACAAATTTTTGCTTCACAGTCCTCTGCTTTACGGTTTCATATTTGCTCCTTGTCGACCTGAATATTAACATTTCCATTCATAATTGAAGGGCTTGGGAAGATGAAGGGGTTATGTGACAAAACAAAAATTGCGAGTAATTAAAGTTAAAAGTTTTATTGTTGGAGTTGTTGCAGCTTTTTTGTTTTCTGGTTTCGTCGTTAGTGTGCATATGAAATCGGTCTAATGACATCTACTTTTTGATGTACCAAGTTTTATTTGCTCACCTGTATCCATTGCTTACCATTGTCCAGAGTGCTTATTTTTTAAAATGTACATAGCGCCTTCATCCTCCAAGCCCTTCAATTATTGTTCAGCGAAGAACAATATGATTACAAATGCAATCGAACTCCATTAACTCTACACGTGGATAACTCTACCACCCCAGTAAATCGACATTTATTTTACAAATGGTTGTGTTCGATGTCAATTTTAAGGGGTGCAAACCCCTCTAACTTGACACATTTCCAGGAACCTCCATAATTTGACATCTACTTACTACTTGCTATTTTAGTCAACTTTTTGATTCCGATACTCTTTCACATTGAACATTGCTGAGAATTATGCTATTTATGGGGAAGTCAATTCAGCCGAAAGAGTTCTTTTGAGAATTCCCACTGGTGCCCAGAGGAGTCAACCACCACACTTTGTGCTGTTGGTGCAGTTCCAAGACTAGGAAGGGGTTGGAGAAATGTACTCACACATGGTAGTCCACAAGAGAAACAAGGCAGCATGGCGCATGTATTTCAAACAAATGTGATCATTGTTTCTCTATTTGATAATTAGCTTTTATCTCTGTTCAGAAATTAAAAATTTATTCCTACTAAGGTACTCAAAATTGTCCTATATAATTTGCTATGTTCTTTCCGAACAAAAAAAAGAAAAGAAAAAAAAAACATATCATTAACTGAAATTAATTTTATAGCATCGATGGTAAATAGTAATAAATAAGTAATACAGAAAACTGCAATAGCTGTAGTTATGGAGGTTCACGCTTAGTTGACATATTTTCGTGGTCCCTTGGAGTGTCGAGTTATTAAGGTTTCACTGTATAGTATAAGTATAGTATAGCTTATCTTTAGATAAAATTGAAATGTTAAAAGAAAAAGAAAAAAAAAAAAACAAGGAAGCTCTTTCTTGCTTAATAGAGCAGTATTATATTTGACATGTTGCACGAAGGTGATCTTCGTCCGATGTAGAAAATGTATGAATAATGAATGGATGAAATAATGGATAAGGTATTTGTTCTTGCTCTGGTAACTGCCACCTTCGAAAACACCGCTTGAATTTTTTGCCTTTAAATTTTTTTGCCAGCATGAGTTGCATTTTCGCATGTCAAAGTGTTCGTTTGCTTATTTATTCTTCTTCCCCGAAAACGGAATGCATAGTAATTATTCCAACTGCATGTGTTTTTTTTTTTTTTTTAAAGTTATATGTCTTTTACTTAGAGTTTCATTACAAAAAAAATGTGTTCATGAAAATGAACTAATGTATTACGGGTGCTGCGTAAATAATTTGATGTTGGGATGTAAAAGGAACATAATTTCGAAACAAATTGAAAAGTTTTTTGAAACAGGCATTGAAACCAAAGAAAAATACATGCCATTACTTGGAGAGAATGAGTAAAACGATAAATTATGATTTCTCCACTTCTTAACATGTACATTTAATTCTTATTTTTGTAGCAAAAAGGATCAGTTTATTCGATGCATTGAATTCAATATAACAGTATTATTCATTTGTGCAGTAAAATACGTTTAGCACCAAAACATTAAAAAAAAAAAAAAAAAGTCCATATTTTATGCCCTTTAGATTGATCCGGAAATATTTCATTTTTGGAAT
The DNA here is from genome assembly GCA_038373865.1 of Uloborus plumipes. Taxonomy (NCBI): domain Eukaryota; kingdom Metazoa; phylum Arthropoda; class Arachnida; order Araneae; family Uloboridae; genus Uloborus; species Uloborus plumipes. The sequence continues at coordinate 50,708 of JAXGGA010001920.1, forward strand.
ACCATTAGTTTTCCGTTAATAATTGAAGGGGCATTTGGATAAAGGTGATATGTGACAATTTTTTAAATTTCTAGAAAATCTTTAAAAAAAGTCTTATTTTTTAATGGATTTTTCTCAACGTGTAAAACGGGGTCATATTCTTAGTTACCAACCGTTTCTGTGACTAAGGGGACATGATACTGATGGACTTATCCCCTTCATCCACTTGCCTCTTCAATTGAAGCTTTTGTTTTCTAAGCTATAATGAATGATTTAACTTTCTATTTCTGTCTAAGCATGTTCTGAAATTCTGCTTTCAAATCTCACACAATGTATATCTAGTACACCTATCCTCACAAAAGAAAAATAGTTATGATCTTTTTTCCCCCCTTAAAGAACGGCTTGTTTTCTTTTCCGGGGTTTAGACACAGGTGGCATCTGTAACTTTTCAATTCTCTTGAAAAAATGGGACAGGGAGCCAGATGGAAATGATTGTTCTGCTTTCAAAAGAAGATAACACAAACTGACTGGTGGTGCAGAAAACGACTGCTCACTGAAAAACTAACAACGCATGTCTTTACTCAAGATAACTTCTATTAAATGCTCTCAACACAGATATTCATTCTTCTTTTAGTATTTTTTGATAAAGTGTTGAAAATATTCTTTCTTATTTCAATACACGAAATGTAGTGTTGCATTTTAAGATTAAATATTAACAAACTGTCTTTACAAAATGCTCTTTGGAAATGGAGTTTTGGATACGGTAAATGCGGTAGAGACACTTGACATTTGAATTTCTGCTCCTCCAGTAGGTGATTATTCAGTTTGGATGGTGCAGCGCGCACACTATGTGATCGTGCTGAGACGTACGTGCAATCGCTGTTGTAGTTCTTTCAATAAGCCATAGTTCGGCACATAGTTGTTTTCAAGACACGTAAGTTTGTCCACTCTCAGTTTGAAGTCTTTTGAACAATATTACGTGGCTGCTTACAAGCAAATAAGTTTTTTTTATCATGTCATAGTTTTATTAATAATTACTATGAAGTAGGGGTGCCATTGCCTCTGGAGGTTGGACTTCTTTATTCACAAAAAAAGACAACACAATAGAGATTTATAACTCAAAAGGAGAGGGAAAAAACATCCAGGAGATAAACGGCAATCGAACCCACGACCTCTTGCTTTCGAGACGAAACTTCTACTTCTGAGCCACAGAGGTTTCCTAAACAAGATAAAAATTCTAAATAGAGAAATGCATATGTAACATAATACCGTATTTTTGTACATTATTACTGTGAGTGAGTTTTTATCAGTTTTTTTTTTTTTTTCGTTCCATCCTAATACACACGCCTGTCATTTATATATGCAGAAAAATTCCTGCGTAACATAATAATTCTTACGTATTATTCATTAAGGCTCGACCGATGCATCGGCCAGGCCGATGCATCGGCGCCGATGGTTGAATTTTTTTCCATCGGCCATCGGCATCGGCCGCCGATGCTAAAATGGAAAAAACATCGGCCCATCGGCTTCAAAAACATCTAAATACCGATGCAAGGCCGATGTTTTTTTTTTTTTAAAGTTTTCTTAAGAGGGAATTCTATTTTCTCTATTTTTTACTTCACAATTAAAAGAAAGTGTGAAAGAGAATTAAAGTATGTTCAGCATGTGGCTTGAAATCGGGCAGCAAACGGGACTAACACAGTTCTGGGTTTTGGAATTTTCCGAATCGGGCAGATACCGAAATTTTCACAACACAGACACTTTCCGAGTAATCGGTTTGATGCGAATTTTAAGAATTACAGTAAAACCTCCGAATAACGGAACCGGAAGTTTTGTCCGTTATTGGGAGGTGTCCGCTTTAGAGAGGATTATGCTGTTTCAGATTTTACCTATTAGTTTAATGCAGAATTATAATATTGAATATGTGCCATTGCCATCTTGCACTACGATACAGATAATTTGTGTATTATTTACTATATCTCGCTTGAACTCATATCATTTTACCTTTGCACTTTTAAATGCTAGCGTGCCTTTTCATTGCAATTTTTTAACACCCCCCCCCCCCAATCTCTTTTACTGTATCTTTCTATTAGAAGCATAGTTCGCCTGCCTACGCATTTTTCTCCACTGTTCTATGATAATCTATGAGATATTTTCATTAAAATATTACCAATTGTAAATATGTCGACGGCTTCTATAACTTACTATCACTTTGTCATTACTCAAGTCTGTTTAATTTAAACTATATCAGGGGTGGGATTCGATGGATACAATTTCGGAGCAGCTAAAATTCTGTTTTGGAGAGGAAAAATAATTATTTTGGAGTATACTGGAGAAAAAAAAAAGAAAAAAAAAAAACACCGTATTGGAGCAGGCTGAAGCAGAAAATTATAATTTTAGCGCGACTGAAGAAAAAAAAAAGAATGCCATTTTGATGCAAGATTCAGCAAAATAAAAAATCAAACTAGGAACAAAAGTAGCAAAAAAACAAGAAGTTCTGTCAAGAACTAAACGAGCCTACTTTCCCGTACATCGACATCGGCATTCTCGCATCTGATCATTATTCTCTTTATTATCTGAGACTTAAAATTATGTCAAACGTACCTTTTTAGCACTTAGAGATGATTTCGAAAAGCAAATATACCCCTTTCATCAGATGAAATAGACACGTAAAAAGCAATTAACGAATAAATAAAGTTTTGTCGCACCTTTTAAAGAGTGTAACTGTTACAGTTCCTCCGTAGAAAAAATCCTCCATCGTTTTCAAAAAAAAAAAAAAATAATAATAATAATAATAATAATAAAATAAATAAATAAAAGTACAAAGAGCATCAAAACACATTTTATCAAAGAAAGAAAAAAAAAGAAAAAAAACTCGTCCGTTAATAAAATGTCTCGAATTTCACTTTTAATCTGTTGCCAGTTGTTAAATATAAATAAAGAATAAAATGTTCTCGTGAATGAAAAATTTTTGTTACAAAAAAAACATCGTCTGCCAAAAAATAATGATAATAATAATAAATAAAATAAAACAAATGAATAAATAAACAAAAAATCGTCTGCACAGTCAGTAATTTTTTTTCTGAGCCTGCATTTCCGCCATGTTTGCGGAGTCGGAGTCGGAATCAGAGTCCTCACAGAAGATTACTCAGAAAAGTACGTTACAAACATTATTTATCAAAACCATTTTCTTACAAAGTTAGTTTGAAGGAAATACGACTTTAAGTTCAGGATCAACATTCAACTTAAATTCCCCGTAGACGCTTAATGTTAATTTTTTTTCTGAACGGTTCAATATTGAACGAAAAATGGTTCAAATCAAAAAGCGAAATATGGGAATGTATGGGAAAGCCTCTCCGAGATCTTTCAAACAAAAAAAAGTTTATTCCATTCGGACGGTTCACTCAAAAGTTATTAGGGGTGACAGCTTGATTGAGCGGTTCAATGTTGAACGAAAAATTGTTCAAATCGAAAATGTAGATACGGGAATGAAGTATCCTTGAAAAGATCTTTCGAACAAAAAAAAGTTTGTTCAAATCGGATTGTTCACCCAAAAGTTAGCATCGCGGGACCGGTTTTTTGAACGGTTCAAAGTTGAACCAAAAATTGTCCAAATCGAAAAATCAAATATGGGAATGAGCTGCACTCGCCGAGATCTTTCGAACAAAAAAAAAATTTATTCCATTCGGACTGTTCACTCAAAATTTATTAGGTGGAGAAAGGTTGCTTAAACGGTTCAATGTTGAACCAAAAGTGTTCAAATTGAAATTTTAAATACGGTAATAAAGTATCCTTGCCGAGATGCTTCAAACAAAAAAAAGTTTGTTTAAATCGGACTGTTCATTCAAAAGTTATTAGGGGTGACAGCTTGATTGAGCGGTTCAATGTTGAACGAAAAATTGTTCAAATCGGAAATGTAAATACGGGAATGAAGTACCCTTGAAAAGTTCTTTCCAACAAAAAAAAGTTTGTTCAAATCGGACTGTTCATTAAAAAGTTAGTATCGCGGGACCGGTTTTTTGAACGGCTCAAAGTTGAACCAAAAATTGTTCAAATCAAAAAATCAAATATGGGAATGAGCTGTACTCGCCGAGATCTTTCCAACAAAAAAAAGTTGGTCCAAATCGGAATGTTCATTCAAAAGTTATTAGGGGGGGACAGACAGACCGACCGACAGACCGACCGACCGACCGACGCACAAATTCCCCATCTCAATACCCTACTTTCAAATTTTTAATTTTTCGATATTCATTTTACCTTTTTATTTTTTTAACTTGGCGATATTTTTTGGACTTGGCGATATTTTTTTAACTTGGCGATATTTTTTGGACTTGGCGATATTTTTTAGATGCATTAAGCTACTTTTAATACTTTTTTCGTCTTTCTTTTATTTTTAACGGGAAAGTAGGCTAAAAAAGGGTGCAAGCTGACTTTTTTATTTCATGGTTATTTATTTTTCGATAAAATAAGTTATGTAAGTGTCGCAGCTTTTAACGAACATGCAAACATTTCTGTTGATACATTTTAAGTATAGCGCAATTCAAGCTATGACTTAGTATTGTGATTTATCTATTGCCTTTTTAGCCTACTTTCCCGTTAAAAAGAAAAAAAACGAAAAAAGCATTAAAATGATTTGATGTATCATAATATTATCACCAGGTCCAAAAAAAAGTCAAACAGAAATAAAAACATTTAAAAAAATTGAAAAATTAAAATTTGAAAAGTAGGGTTTTGGGATGGGGAATTTGTGTGACGGTCTGATTGCCCCCTCCCCCTAATAACTTTTGAATGAAGATTCCGATTTGAACAAACTTTTTTTTTTTTTGTTTTTGGAAAGATCTCGACGAGTACAGCTCATTCCCATATTTGATTTTTTATTTGAACAATTTTTGGTTCAACTTTGAACCGTTCAAACAACCTGTCCCGCAATGCTAACTTTTGAATGAACAATCCGATTTGAACAAACTTTTTTTTGTTCGGAAGATCTTATCAAGGATACTTCATTCCCGTATTTAAATTTCCGTTTTAAGCAATTTTTCGTTAAACATTGAACTGTTCAAACAAGCTGTCACCCCTAATAACTTTTGAGTGAACAGTCCGATTTGAACAAACTTTTTTTCTGTTCGAATGATCTCGGCAAGGATACTTCATTACCGTATTTAAATTTTCAGTTTGAATATTTTTTTGTTCAACATTGAACCGTTCAAACAACCTTTCCCCACCTAATAACTTTAAGGGAACCGTCCGAATTGAATCAACTTTTTTTTGTTCGAAGGATCTCGGTGAGGACACCTCATTCCCATATTTCCCTTTTTGATTTGAACCATTTTTCTTTCAATATTGAACCGATCGGTAAAATACTTGACATTGCGCCTACGGGGAAATTTAAGTTTAATGTAGATCCTGAACTTAAAGGCGGATTTCCTTCAAACCAACTTTGTTAGAAAATTGTTTTGACAAATAATGTATGTAAAGTACTTTTCTGAATAAGCTGCAATGAGGACTCTGCTTTCGACTCCTTGACTCCGACTCCGCAAACATGGCAGAAATGCAGGCCCACTACCTGTTGACTGCGATTTATGACTCCGACTTTTCAACCCCAACTCTGAATCCTCGACTCTAACTCTGACTCAGCAAAGAGCAAACATTGCAGAAATGCAGGCTGGGAAAAAAGGACTGACTCCTACTCTTAAAAGAAATAACCGTGCACGCGATTTTTTTCTTTGTTTATTCATTTGGTTTATTTATTATTATTATTATTATTTTTTTTTTTTTGGCAGACGATTTTTTGTCTAACAAAATTTACTCATTTAAGAGAACATTTTATTATTTATTTTATCAATTATTTGATTTTTAATTATTGGCGACGGATTAAAAATGGAATTCGAGACATTTTTTTTTTTTGGGAACGAGTTTTTTTTTTTTTTTTTGTTTTTTGTTTGATAAAATGTGTTTTGATTTTTTGATTTGCTTCCTATTTTTCTTTCTTTTTTTTTCAAAACAATTAATTAATTTTGCTACGGAAGAACTATAAAAGCTGCATTGTTTAAAAGATGCAACAACTTTATTTATTTATTTATTTTTTTGTTTACTTTTTAAGTGCCTAGTTCATCAGATGAAATCTGCATATTTGGTTTTTAGAAATCAGCTTTATTTGCTAAAAAGGTACGTTTGACATAATTTGTCTTCTCAGATAATTAAAGGATATTGATCAGATACTAGAATACCGATGTCGATGTACGGAAAAGTAGGCTCGTTTAGTTCTTGATAGAACTTCTTGTTTTGTTTAACTTTATGGTTTAAAAATATCTTAAAGAATTTTTCCACTCACACAGTGTAATTTGTTGACTGGTTCACTTTTTTTTAATGATTAAACAACATAATGGGAAGTTCTTTTACTAAGTTTGGTGTATCTAAATCCACATATTATTGCTGAAGTCTTTTTTTTTATGTTTATGTTAAACAATAGAGTAGTTGCCTATTACTAAACACAGTGTCCGTTTCAAATTTTTATCTCAAACGTGTTCGTATATGTAGGTGGAACTTAATTCACGAATAAAAGAGTATATTGCGAACCGATGCGGAACTGCTTTACAGAGATTCATGTTACAAATATCGACAATTTTAATAGGAATTTTGTCAAATAACGCCCAGCCGATACCGAATTCAGCATCTATTTTTTTTCTCCATCTTTGTTGTATCTTTCTTTGTTAGTTATAAAACACTTTGCGATTATATCACTCAGTTGTCACCAATTTATGATATTAGTCTGATATTAGAAATTAAAATTGATTAGTCAAACAAGAAGTTCTGTCAAGAACTAAACGCGCCTACTTTCCTGTACATCGACATCGGCATTCTAGCATCTGATCAACATTCTCTTGAATATCTGAAACTGAAAATTAAGTCAAACATACCGTTACAGCACTTAAAGCTGATTTCTAAAAGCAAAATGTACCCCTCTCATTAGATGAAATGGACACGTAAAAAGTAAATAAAAAGTAAATAAAGTTTTGTCACACCTTTTAAAGAATGTAACTGTTATAGTTCTTCCTTAGAAAAATTTCACAATCGTTTTCAAAAGAAAAAAAAATAAATAAAAGTACAAAGAACATCAAAACACATTTTATCAAAGAAAGAAAAAAAACCTCGTTTATTTATAAAATGTCTCGAATTTTATTTTTATTCTGTTGCCAGTTGTTAAATATAAATAAAGAATAAAATGCTCTTGTAAATGAAAAATTTTTGTAAACAAAAATAAAATCGTCAGCCAAAAATAAATAAATAAATAAATAAATAAATAAATAAATAAATAAAATAAAAATAATAATAATAAATTAAACAAAAAAAAAGGAATAAATAAACAAAAAATCGTCGGAATCAGAGTCCTCACAGAAGATTTTTCAGAAAAGTACTTTCCATACATTTTTTTTTAAATCAAAACCGTTTTCTTACAAAGTTAGTTTGAAGGAAATCCGCCGTGAAGTGCCGAATCAACATTCAATTTAAATTTCCCAGTAGGCGCTCATGTTAAAATTTTTCTGAACGGTTCATCATTCAACGAAAAATGGTTCAAATTGAAAAGTGAAATATGGGAATGAGTCTCTCCGAGATCTTTCAAACAAAAAATGTTCAATTCGGACGGTTCACTCAAAAGTTATTAGGTGGAGAAAGGTTGCTTAAACGGTTCAATGTTGAACGAAAAAATGTTCACATTGAAAATTTAAATACGGTAATGAAGTATCCTTGCCTAGATCTTTCGAACAAAAAAAAGTTTGTTTAAATCGGACTGTTTACTCAAAAGTTATTAGGGGTGAGAGCTTGTTTGAACGGTTTAATGTTGAAGGAAAAATTGTTCAAATCGAAAATTTAGAAACGGGAATGAAGTATTCTTGATAAGATCTTTCGAACAAAAAAATTTTATTCAATTCGGATGGTTCATTTTAAAGTTATTAGGTGGGGAAAGGTTGCTTGAACGGTTCAATGTTGAACCAAAAATGTTCAAATTGAAAATTTAAATATGGTAATAAAGTATCCTTGCCGAGATGCTTCGAACAAAAAAATAATTGTTTAAATCGGACAGTTCACTCAAAAGTTATTAGGGGTGACAGCTTGCTTGAACGGTTCAATGTTGAACGAAAAATTGTTCAAATCGAAAATGTAGATACGGGAATGAAGTGTCCTTGAAAAGATCTTTCGAACAAAAAAAAGTTTGTTCAAATCGGACTGTTAACTAAAAAGTTAATATCGCGGGACAGGTTGTTTGAACGGTTCAAAGTTGAACCAAAAATTGTTCAAATCGAAAAATCAAATATGGGAATGAGCTGTACTCGCCGAGATCTTTCCAACAAAAAAAAATTCGTTCAAATCGGAATGTTCATTCAAAAGTTATTAGGGGGACAGACAGACAGACAGACAGACCGACCGACACACAAATTTCCCATCTCAATACCCTACTTTCAAATTTATAATTTTTCGATATTTATTAATTATTTTTTTTTTTGTTTCTTTTTTACTTTGTTTTGGACTTGGCGATATTTTTTAGATGCATTAAGCCACTTTTATTACGTTTTTCGTCTCTTTCATTTTTAACGGGAAAATAGGCTAAAAATGGGAAAGAAAAAGTTAAAAGCACATTTGGAACATCGGATTGCAGCTAAGAAAGTATCTACATGACTACACCTAGTACCAATGGTACGAATGAGTTCTCTACTTACTGCATCTCTCTCTCTCTCATATAATTTTTGTCGAGTGGTAGTAAAGTAGAAATTTAAGCCCAAAATCTGAATGACTGAAAAAGAAGTAGAATGAAATGAATATATGACCCATCAAATCTCTTATGAAACATTTATTTTTCTAATCATTTGATTTTTTTTAACCATCGGCCATTGGCATCGGCCATCGGCCGATGGAGGAGTAAAAAAATCGGCCATCGGCCATCGGCCAGCCTTGAACAATCGGCCAACGATCGGCATCGGCCCATCGGCCAAAAAATGCCATCGGTCGAGCCTTATTATTCATACATGAACTAATATGTGTTTTTAACAGGTATTATTAATATTTAAGTAGTAATTTTAGTTTTTTCTCTTGGCTGCAAAATAGCTGCTTTTAAAACAGAATACTAATGAGTTTTGGTGGAAAAATAGTTCAACTTTCTACAACATACATTTTGAAGTTATTAGTAAACATTTAATTATCTTTAACGAATGCCTAAAAGTTGCATTAAAATCTATTGCTTTACTTTTCAAATCAGTAAGTAAGCGCTGTTATCATGTTTTAAAGTGTATTTCCATGTAAGAAATAAATTTCATCTTTCTTCCTTAGACATCCGTCATAATTTGCAATCAATGAGATATGTGTGTCCAATATTGGTCTAACACATACCAGGGTTGTAATTTATGTAACGGCAACATAGGTGTAAATTTATATTTTAATGAACTGACAAGTGCAATAGCATTACATTCTTTCTATTTAGTCACCAACAAAGTTTGTAGCATCTTGCCAAATGTCTGAAAGCCATTGTAGACCACTGGCAAGGTGTTAATGTCTGATGTCTTTGACGAAGCCCGCGAATGCTCGGGATTCATTCTGAGTACTTTATAATCCAAGGATAAACTGTGGAAATTAAAGGAGACCGCTCAGAATGCCAATGTGATCCTGATCTTAAGGAATGGATGGCTGACGTGTATGTTGCCAGTTTTATTTCGACCCGAAAGAAACACTTTGACCCATCGTGAAACCCCTCCTACTCGAAAAATGCAATTTTGCCACAGGCTTCCATTGATCTTTGATATCATTATGTAGCTTTTCCGTCACAGGTGCCCTTAATTTTAATCCACGATCACTGCTCACGTATTAAAAACATGTTTTAAGCAATGGAAAAAAAAACTATTTGCATGATGACCACACAACAACTGCCTTTCAAACTATATGGACTGTTTTTTACATTATGCAGGTTCATAACAGGCTCACCTCATCGGTCTCATACCTTATTTGCGCATTCCCACCCTTTTGCCAGTTTCAGGTCAAGTTGCCACTATTTAAGTAACGACCCTCGCATACATCAAGAATTTACGTTATGCGCTTAAAAGTTAACGATACATATACACATCAAGCTTAAAATATATTTAGTTTGCACTCAACAAAATGAATTTCGCAAACCATGAATTAATTACCCATTAAGCTACTGCGGTTATTCAAAAAACACACAAAAAACTTGAAACTTGACAGGGCAAGTGTTTTTTTCCCTTGGTTAACCAAGTTTTTAAAATACTTATTACAGTACTGATGTTCGACTTTGTACTTCTCTTCACTTCACCAGGAAAACTAAGAGAGAGAGAGAGAAAGTAATAAATACTTTCCTTACAGAAATTTTCCGTCCAAGGCAAAAAAATTGCTATCGTGAGACTTATCCTCATGTTTTAACTACCATTTGAAGAAAGTACGGTTGAGGCTGTTTTGTGTAAATATTCATTGTGAATGTATATATATATATATATGTTTTTAAAAAGCGGAATAGGAATCCTGCATTAAAGGTGCTGGATTAAGGTGTTTTATTTTATTTGCAGTACCTCATCTAGAAGAGTTATTTGTATCAAGTTGGAAGTATGACACTTTCCTCAGCAGTATTACACTGTCCAGTCAAAGTAAATATCACTAAATTTCTCATCTTTTCGAAACATTTCTAGATAATTCTCGACTATGTTAGTTTTCTTTAGTTTTATGATAGTAATGTTACATAATAGGAATTAATTTGCCACAGCATAAGAAATGCAGTCTTTTACTAATACCGTTTATATTGTTATTTGTTACTTAGATTAATCGATTTTAACTTATCTCCCTATAACATATCAAGTACATTTTTAGTGATTTTATTAAATTATAAAGGTATAAGATTTTTTAAAAGATCGCTGTCTTTATTTAATGGTCGTCTCGTCAAAGGTAAGAAAAAAAATTATGGCAAAAAACCTTCAATCGAGTTGAACTGCACCATTGTTGCAGTTACTTACTGGTCTGCTACTTTTTCTAAAGCAACCAGTTTGTTTGGCACTCTTAGCTTCTATAAGAGAATTTCTGCATTCAACTCTGCTGCTGTCTAAGCCAGACTGATGATTCCTAATGAGGATGAAACTTCAGTATCTAGATGACATGGCCAAGCTCACGATGTATTTCATGTAGTATCATGCTTGTTGAGGAACTAAGCCCTGTAGATTTGGTTCCCAAGCCTATGAACATAGTTATATAATTTCTTAGTAAGGTAGCTTAAAAATAAAAAGACCCCTAATGCCCCTTCGCAGATCTAGATTGTTTTCCACAAATGTGCTTAATTGTTGCATAAACATACCAAAATATTATTTTAATACAATTTTTAAACAATTTTTTTTCAATAAGCAAGAAAAGCTATCCAGCATGATTAGCAGTTTTCTTCTCATATTTCCCAAACACTTCCCAATCTTTACCCTTGCCACACACACACACACACAAGGCGATAATGAATCAAACACTTCATCTAATCATCATCATTTTTTCTAAACCACAGCCAATTCCAATTTTAAGCAAATTCTTTCAATAAGCAAGCAAAAGCGCTTCAGCATGATTAACAATTTCCTTCTCAGATTTCCCAAACACTTCCCAGTCTTTTCCCTCGCCAAGGCAATAATGAATCAAACACTTCATCTAATCATCATCATTTTTTCTAAACCACAGCCAATTCCAATTTTAAGCAAATTCGTTCAATAAGGCAAGCAAAAGCGCTTCAGCATGATTAGCAATTTCCTTCTCAGATTTCCCAAACACTTCCCAGTCTTTTCCCTTGCCAAGGCGATAATGAATCAAACACTTCATCTAATCATCATCATTTTTTCTCTAAACCACAGCCAATCCCGAAGCATGGGTCGTAAAAAAGTCCCAAGGAACCCAAACAACGTGAGAAGGTATTGCGGGGGAGAGAAAAACCCCATCCCGTCACTCAAATCGCACGCTATTTTTACATATCTCGAATCGGTTTATTGCGTAGAACTCTCTTCCAAAATCCGGCCACACTCGAGCTAGTCTCTCATCCTATCTGGAGAAATGTTCGGTGATAAAGAAGCCAGCAGTTTGGTTATTAATTATGTCATACTTATATTGCTATTGCTCATATTGTGGGTTCTGTACTTAGGGGTAAGTAGAGAATTACTAAAAAGATTAATGAATATATATTTTTTTTTAAATTCATCTAGCTATTTTTCACTAAGGAGACTTATTTTCATTTATTTTAGTTCTTAAAAGAAGAACACATGCTATACCGACCAGTGAATGAACAGAAAATATTGTTTTTCAAAAATATATAAAGTTTTAAAAGTCTTAGATGAAATGGCAGTAGTAATTTCCTTTTACATATTTCCAAAGAGAAAACTACTAGGATATGCTCTACTAGTCCACTCATAAGAGTGTTCAGTTACTGGATAGGAAGTATTCATTTACTAGATAGGGAGTGCTCATTATGACAGCACTCCTCTACTATATTTTACAGTTATAGAAAAATTTTCTTAGATGAATTGGCAGTAGTAATTTCCTTTTATATATTTCCAAAGAGAAAACTACTAGGAAATGCTCTACTAGTCCACTCATAAGAGTGTTCACTTACTGGATATATGGTTTATTTACTGGATAGGGAGTGTTCATTTACTAGATAGGGAGTGCTCATTTACAGCACTTTTTCATTTCAACCCTCTAAAAAACCTGACGTGGAACCGCAAAAGTTCTCCCATATTTTAGAATATTTACATATGTCAGTTAACATGTTTTTGCAGTCATTTGATACAAGCATGTTATGAATCTTTGAAGATGAAAAATAAGAAAATTGGAGCCATTAATCTTTTATCAAGTATTGAGCGTAAATCGACAAACCAAGCACTTAATAAGATCACAAATGTTCGGAAGTAAGAATTAAAAGATAGAACAATAAATAACACCCTTGAAGTTCAAACGACAGTTCCTAAATTATGTTAAATAAAAAGAAAAAATCTTACTGAAAAGTAGAGATAGCTTTCGTCAACAGTACAAAGCTTTAAAAGAAGCAGCACAAAAAGGGCACGTCACTCGGTTTTATCGATGAGATATTATGGGCGAATTACTGTGGATATAACTCTGAAAAATGTTCGAGAATTCTGCTAATGTAAAAAATTCTGCAGCATTAAATGCCGGATTTCCTCTAACTTATAAATCCGTAAAATTCTAAAAAAGAAAAAATCGACTCCTATGCATGTATATAGTGGGTGTGCTATCCAATGAACTTTTTTGAAGGCTGTAATTATTATGTTGCTCAGCCGTTCTCTAACGTGCAATTTTTTTTATTTCACAGGTCCAAATAAACATTCCCATGTAATAATTTCAATTTTGAAACTCTTTTCAAAATACCTTTTCAACCGTTTCATGCTAGTTGATAAAATAAGGAGAATACACCGGCTATTCGAGTACTTTTTAAGTTTTTTTGCTGACTTCAAAAGTAGCACACTTCGCTTTTTAAAGGTTGTAAAATGGTTATTAACCCTACACTGCATGATTTTTTTTCTTTGAAAGTAATATCTATGTTTTTTAGTGTAATAAGAAAACACTGGAAAACATTTAAAAAAAAATAATTTTGAGGATCGATGTTTATATTTGCTTTAACGATACCTAATACTTGCTTTTTATGCTTGAGTTGCCTTATGCATGGACATAAGGATAAATAGTCCATGTAGCCAATTGGCAACGCTATGCAGTGTAGGGTTAACGTTGTAACAACCGCTTAAAAACGTTTATAAAACGTTTAAAGGTTATTTGTGCTACCTGGGTTATTTCAAAAAAATTCGAACAAAATTTAGCAGAAATGAGACATATCATTCCTCACCTTTCAGAGCGTAAGCTATTATCCAACTTTAATAGCATTTTGTTGTTTTTGATGGAATAAATAATGTAATTATTTCTCAATCAAATTTCTTCAAGACAGTCTAATTATTTCTGAAAACTGATACAAACGTAGTTTAAAATATGTGAAAATCAATAAATGAAGTATTGTATTAACAAATTTTAAGTTTTGGAATGTTAACACGCTTACAGTGGTAGCTATCAGTGCGGTGCGAGTTTAACATTTTCGAAACAAAAAAAAAGCAGAAAATCAAAAGTTTCTCTTTAGTACGAGGCTGAAGATTCCTTCTAAATTGAATCGTGTGAAATGTATATTTGCCTGTCAGTTTATTTTTACGGAAAAGTTTAAACATTGATTACCGTTTACAAATGTTACCATTGCCATTTAGCAGACACATATGTAAAATATAGTACAATGTAAATAAGAGTACGGTTGTAAGGTGCTCAATTAATTTTATTTATTTATTTTTTTTAAACTTAATATTCATCCTTTTGTTCCCGCACACCACGGGGAATTCGATTTTGTCTGTCATTTTTATTATGAAACATTAAATGCCATGTTGTTTCTTTAACAAAAGACTTAATGAGTGTATCAAGTTAGCTTTTTTTTTTTAAATTTTAATTCATGAATTATTTTGAAGTGATTTCATCAGTTCTGTGGCGATGCATTTTTTTCAGTTCTTCATACCATTCCATAATCTCATCTCCATCTTCATTAACTCCATCATCTCTGGCAAGTACGTTTCTGCTGTATGACGTAAACTTTTGTTATTTGGCATCTTCAAAACTTTTTTATTTTATTAAAATTGATTTTCTTAATATAAAACTAAATTTCGTCTTCAAAAACTGCAAAAAACGGTTATATCAGAAAGCTTAGTTACAATTTAGATCTTTCCATTCCTATGAAATCGACAGTACTTCTAAAGGAAAATCTACTGGTTTCTTTCTGAAATTTCAATTAAGAGCTCTTTGCCCTTCGAGATCTTTCTAAAATCCTCGAAAAATGCAATTTGTGCTCAATATCAAAAATTATTAATTGCCATTAATTAATAAAGTCATTATGCATGTATTGCTCTGATTTGTTGTGGCTAGTCATAAGTTTAGGTGCTTATTTGACGATGAATAGGAGCCAAATTCTAGAGGCTCGTGTATTTTTTTTCTGCTTTAAAATACCATGAACCTAGTTTTTTTTTTTTTTTGCTCATTCTTGTAATTATTCACTGAACAAGTTGTCTAGTTATGAAAAGTGCTGAAACGCTCCTTACATAACATAATAGATTCCATCATTTTCATCTGTCAGTTCTCGAGTCTAAATCGCTTAACGATGCAATGCTGCGCATACCCTTTTCAAACCCACAAATTAAGAATTAACATAGCATGAAGTTACACTATACCTTGCTTTTCCGGTAGCACTTATTACCTTCAAGCAGGCTTCAAGTGAAAAACAAAAGTTATCAAACTATTATTTACAAGAATAGATTTTTTAAATTCCTCTATTGAGTAGTTAATCGAAAAAAAGAAAGAATAATATAAAATTTTATGAATAGGATGAAATCGGAAATTACTATAGCACAAGAATATCTTGTAAGATTTATTCTCTAACTAGAATTCACATTTCACCAATGGTTTGTTTTTCATAATTAAACTTCAATGTAAGCATCATGTTATGCTTTTAGGCGCATATAATTTAAACTTTTGCTGCCTTTTCTATGTATGCATTAACTTAAATGATTCACTTTTATTCCGGTTAATTTGTTTAGAGTAAAACCTGTCTAAATGTTTGGAGCTCGGAATTTTCCTGAAACTTATACGTTACTGATAAAATGAATAGTAGAAATCAAAAAATTAATATTTTTTTAAAAAGTAAACTTTTAGCACAACGACTTACACTGCAATATTTACATTTTAACTTTATGGTTCTTAAAAGCTGCTTCAAACATATTTTTCCAGTAATCGGCATTTCTGTAGAATACTAGAAAGTAATAAATCAGCTCCCGACGTTCTTATATTTATTTATTTATGTTGATTTTCGATGCACGTTCCTTTGACTCGAAATTTAACACGAAAGCATACGAAACAACTGTTGAACTAATGCAATTAGTGACTCTGATCGTAAAATAAAACTACAACTATGTTATTTCAAAAACTCTCTTTACTATTTATGTACACTGATCAAAAGCACAGCAAGTTTGAGAAATGAATCTTTTTTTAAGGATAAGCCTTAACAAAATATTGTTTTCAATTAAACTGATTTGAAGTGTATATACAGGGTGTCCACTCCAATCGTGGACCAATAGCTAATTTCTAAACCGTTAGAGATAAGCATATAGTTTATTTAGGAAAAAATCTCCAAATTATGAAAGGAATTTTGGGTCTATTCAATGTTTTTCAAAAAATCAAATTTTGAAAGAGTTACGAAATTTAAATTTTTATACAGCCCCCCAGTCCTATCAATCATATTTAGTAAAACATTCTTGACACTGTAACGTTTAAAACTAAAAAAAAATCACTCTTCTACGACAAAAATTGACCGAGTTATGACGTTTTGAAAAATCAAGATTTTGCATTGTTTCATGACGTCATCGAGAGATCGCTTTAGGGACCGTATGCGAAATCCTTCAAAATCTTGATTTTTCAAAACGTCATAACTCGGTCAATTTTTGTCGTAGAAGAGTGATTTTTTTTTAGTTTTAAACGTTACAGTGTCAAGAGTTTTTTTCTTCCTATTTTTGATAAAATGATAGCTTTATTAAACTTGCAATACTTTATGCCAATAGTGTAGTTTTAATGAAACTTGACTCAGGACTTTTTTTCCCGGAGTGAATAGACGCAGTTAAAATACTTGTCTATGCTCACTCTCGATTAAATAGCTTGCCAGAATATATTTACAAAAAAAAAAAAAAAAAAAATCAGTGCAGATGCATGTTTTACTCCCTAAGATTTTAATTACACACTTTCAACGGTATTGAAAACAACTTAAAACAGTAGAAATAGAAACTTAACTAAGCAAAAATAAGGGCAGTCAAATCTTTCACTTCTGCATGGCTGGACAAAAAAAAAGGTAAATTAAATGTCATCAATCAATCAAAAAGACTTTTGATGGCACAAATGATTGTAGATTGTTTGAAAGTAATTAACGCTTCCTGATGTTTAAGAACCTGCAGATTATCCTCGGATACAGGAGCATTAGAACCGTGACAAAGCAGTATAAAAGATCTTGTTAACGACGAAGACAAAAGTTTTCTTACTGCTTGCAATTTGTGAGGCGTCTTTTTCAGACTAGGATTTCAACTTACCATTGCCAAGATAAAAAGTGTTGGAGTGAAAAAACGTTCTTGGTTTTTCCTTTATTTTTAGCAAGTTAAAACATTCCAATTTTTTTCATAATGGAAAGAATTCCGGAGTATATTATATTTATACTTTGAAGAAGATGGATATGAGGTTCATCAACAGAAGTTCCTCTTAACTTATTCTGTAAAGGAGAGTCGCATAAATACCTGGTGAGCTTTAAATGCAGTAGAATTCTAATCAATCGAGCTCTGATTAACTGAATCGCTGATTATCCAAATCACTTTCAAAATTTCATGGGAAAATATTTCCCCAAAATTTCTAGTTCGGGCACCCTAGTCGAAGTCATTGACAAGTTACAATCTTTTGTAAAAAATCAGAAAAAAAGAAGAGATGCTCAGCTTAACGAGGAAAGAAAAAATATTGACAAGAAACTACAAATATGACAACAGTGATAGTCAAAAATGAGCTGAAAGAAGTCTTGTTGTCAGAATGTTTGGAAAGAAGGGTTGAAATGAAAATTGGCAATGTTCCGGGAGAAAAAGCATCACAATACTTGTTTTCAAAGTAAAAAAGAAACACAGAAATTACGCGAGTGGGGTGAAATTAGTATTACTGTAAGCGTTAGTGCTTTGTGACTGCTGGGGTGACATTTTGACAAGTGAACTTTTTAATTTGTTTAAACATTGCGCTTCTTTTATGCTTGCTATGGGGTTACGAACGATTGTGTCAAGTGCCAGGCAAGTGCTCTTTGTTCTCACAACTCGTACTTTTAAGCAAACTGTTATGGATGCAACAATGTTTTAACTTAAAACAAAGCATTTTTTTATCTTAAGGGAGAACCTGCAAACTTTGTAATGTACAACATGACCAAAAGCTGGTTCATTGCTGGTACTTTAAAACAGCGATATAAAAATTTAAAAGTATCCGTAAAAAAGGGAAAACAAGCGGATCACTACTGGTAAAATTTTGGACCTACTTCTTACTAGGTGCAAAGAAGAGTATAGTTTAAAGGTAATATTGGTCAACTAAAGAATCAACAGCTGCTATCGAAAATCCCAACTCACAGTAACAAGCCGAGTCGTGGTATTTCCTTTACAAATTCTCCCACTATGTTACAAAAGGCAAAAAAAAAAAAAAACTATGATGCCAATGAAACAAAGTAATTACTGTCTGATGTTCTTAGGTAAAACCTTCCACGAATCTGCGCATGCGTTAAATCTTCTCTGATCCATCAAAATGTGGGTTATAGGAGAGTTAACGATGCAGGAAACAATAAATAGAGGCGTTTGAACTGTATTAAATACAGTAAAAGGATGTAAATTGGAAATATACTAAGTTCGGTAGAAAAAGTCCAAGATATGATAGTAAGTGCACACTTTAAGAACAAGAATCTGAGAAACTGTCACGCCTAGCATTATGAGGTGATGCATGACATCTCAGATTTTTTCCGAAAATTTACCAAATGTTTATTATCTTATTGAAAGACCAAATCCAGAATGTTTTGTTCTAAAGTTGAGTTGTTTAGTTTTTATGGATCCTTAAAGGTGAAGGTGCGGCATCAAAAATTAAGCGGATTTTCAAGACATGGAAGTTGCTGTGAGCCAGAACTCTTACCAGGAACTGTTGAACTCCAATTTCCTTTTTGTATATGGAATACAGAAGGTTCAAACTTTACAAAATGAATGCTAAATTTGTGGTAAGTTGTTGCCGTAAAGTCAGTGAAGGCCCTCTAAATAAGGCATTTTTGACATTTTTCAGCTTTTTTGAGGTCCAAAAAACAGCTTGTACATTTCAGTTGCCACGGTAAAAGTAGTGTCGTTTGCAAGGCCAGTGTAAGCACTTTAAAATAATGTATAAACAAACGAGGAAAGTTCAACGTGCTTTTAGTTGCGTAAGGCCGAAATATGAAAATTGTCATATTTTACCGATATTCAAACGGTCATAATTTCTTCTGCCAACAACATACTTGTATTGAAATATTTTTTTTTTTTTTTTTGCCTTAACAGAACAGTTGAGTCCTTTGAGGCGAAATGCTTAAAACTTTTTTACAAAAAAATGCACAGGCAAAAATACATTTTTTGTAAAAATATTTTTAACATTTCGCCTCAAAGGACTCAACTGTTCTGTTAAGACAAAGAATAGAGTATGACATTGGCAAAAAAAATATTTCAAAATGTTGTTGGCAGAGGAAGGTCGGGGCAGAATATTGGTAAAATACGACTTTTTTTATATTTCGGCCTTATGCAACTAAAAGCACGTGGAATTTTCCTCGGTTATTTATACATTATTTTAAAGTGCTTACACTAGTCTTTCAAATTACACTACTTTTGCAACTAAAATGTACAAGCTGGTTTTGGATCTCAAAAATGCTGAAAAACTTCAAAAATGCCTTATTTTGAGAGCCTTCACTGACCTTACGGCAACAACTTGCCTCAAATTTAACATTCATTTTGTAAAGTTTGAATCTTCTGTATTCCATATACAAAAATAAAATTAGAGTTCAACAGTCCTTGGTAAGAGTTTTGGCTCACAGCAACTTCCATGTCATGAAAATCCGCTTAATTTTTGATGCTGCACCTTCACCTTTAGGGATCCATAAAAACTAAACAACTCAACTTTAGAACAGAATATTCTGGATTTGGTCTTTCAATAAGATAATAAACATTTGGTAATTTTTTGAAAAAAATCTGAGATGTCATGAATCACAGGCGAGACACTCTCTCAAATTCTTGCTCTTAAATTGAAAACTTCAGGAGGCTCTTCAACACATTGCCTCTTTTTAAAGTGGAAACATTCCCGAGCTTTAGGCTCAGACTTTGAGAACGGACTGTAGTTTTTTCCACTAAGCTGTTGAAAAAGTAACACATTTTTCTAAAATTTTCAAAAGTTAGTTGTTGAAAAATTGAATCATTACAAAAATTTTCCCCTGTCCATTTTGGCCAGACATGAGAGTTTTCGTTTCCTGTCAAGCATTTGGAACGGTAACAAACTTTGACAGATGTTTACTCTACTCTGCCAGTTTGCTTTGTCATCATTGGAAACACTTCATCTCGTTTTTTGCTTCCTGAGTACGTAAGCAATATACGTAAGCAAAGTTTTAATGTTCATCTTTAAACGATTACGGTAGATGTGTTTTATTTTTACTAAGACACTTAAACTATTAATACAGAAATGAGTCTGAATACTTTTTATGGAATTTGGACTTGTGTTTTATGAAATTCTCTTCAGCAGAAATATCTATGAAAATATTTGTGCCATTTTGTTGAAAAAAAATATTCATTATTAACTAGTTTCGAAATTTGTTACGCAAATATTATTTTCTGACCCCCTTCCCCCCCTCTTCACTAAACTGGTAAGAAACGCTAAAAACTTATTTATATTTATTATCACTAAGCTATTATCTTATGACATATCAGTCATCTTACTTGGTGTTCAAATATTTCTCCCTATTTTATTACACACAAGAAAGGTACCAAAATACAATTCTCCACACATTTTTTAATGTAAATTATTTTTTAGAATGCTTGTTATCTTTTAGTGTATGAATCTTAAAGATCAATTACACCTGATTATTTTGTTTCATCAATAACATTACTAACTGATAATTTTTTCCCCGATTATAAATAGGGAAGATCTATAACGACTTTTCTATATTATTAAAAATATTTTATTCTGTTTTAAGTTACTATGGTTGCCTAAGTTTTCTTACTTCGATACGATTTTACTTTAAATGGTACGTGAAATAAATTGAATTAGTACACTAGGTTAGTACACAACAAGCAAAAAAATTTGCATTTAAAATGTCTTGACCGACTCATACTTTTATTTTTACCATTAAAAGTTCAGTAAAAGATGCAAATCATTGCTAAAAAAAGCGGTTGTCTGAGTTTGATTTCTTTAAACTATTTTGAGGAGTAACGTTTTCGACGTTAGTGAACTTGAATTTGAAAAATCCTCAAAAACACTCAGATTAGAATTGGTATTTTTTAGTTTCTCTCATGTGTTGATGAAAAAGTATAGCTATGTTGCACAAGAGAGCTTTTCAACTCTCGTTTCAATCGTGTCTCAAACTTTGAAAATCCAAAATACGCCTCAAAAATGTAGTCAAAACTGATTTTCGTTTTACACTCTAAGTAAAAATTTAGCAATATGTAAAATGAAAGGAAAAAGTTGAATTATAATTATTACTATTATTTTTTAAGGTCAAACGTTCTGAAGTTTATAAAACCAAAATTTTACACATCTTTACATTCACTTCCATCGTCCACCTCATCTTTAGACAGTTTTTTCATGAAATTTATCAGTTATGGTTTTTACTGCTTACTTATATTTCACTTCTCTTTATTGAATTTTACTCATCTAAAAAACGTCTAGGAGTATTTTCACGTCTTGAACAAAATTCTAGTAACATCTCAATTTAAATTTTCAAAATACCTAAAAGCATCATTTCATTTTTCTGGAAGCTATAAAATTAAGAAGAACGTAATGTTAAAAAGTTCAAATTAACCCAGGTAGCACAAATAACCTTTAAACGTTTAATAAACGTTTTTAAGCAGTTGTTACAACGTTAATAACCATTTTACAACCTTTAAAAAACGAAGTGTGCTACTTGGGAAGTGTTATTATCTGGCTCCACATTAGGCAAAAAACCGACCGAAACCGAGGGCAGAAACCAAAAATCCGGGTACTTTCCATTTCCTTTAAATTCAAAGCACCCGGATTTTCGGTTTCTGTTTTTGGTTTCGGTAGGTTTTGTTTACTGTTGAAGTGGAGCCAGACCCTTACTAATTGAATTCAAAGCAGTAAAACTGTTTTCGGTTTGTAAAGGAGGACGTGTTTTTAAACGAAAATCGTGCCGCGTCTTTAAAGATTTGACGCTCAGAGATATAATCTTTCAAAACGGTCTAAATAAAACACTGAGGTCTTGCCTGTGAGGCAACTCATTGAGATTAAGCTAAAACCTTCAGGACGTCATCATCTTTTTTCATTGTTATTCTTGGCGATTCGTACACTTTTTTCAGCACTGGAATCACCGCTTTAAAATAAAACATTAAAAATAACTGCCACTTTTTTTCCTTTTTTTCTTCTTTTTAAAGATATTGACGTACGGAGTTTAAGTATTTAATATTTTTGAAATTTTTACGACTCAATGATAGCTAGAGGGAGTTAAAAGTTGCTTCCAATCATTAAAGAAGTCATTTTTTTATTTGACTTTTAAAATTTTGACTTTAGGAAGATAAAGCATTTAAAACTAGATTGTTTATCTTTTCTTTTAATCAGTAATATTGTTCTTAAAACAATTTTCGATATTCGCTTTTGATTCAAAGCTAGGAAACTAGATGTTAGCCATTTTGTTCAAACATACTATTTATAACATACGCTTTATAATGCTTATAAAATACTGAAATTTTAATAGCTAGCAATAGTTATTATTTTTAATGAGTTTTGAATTAGATGCAATCATACATTAATTTAAATTTAGCTCTTTAATGGGCACGAAATTTTTTGGCTTTTGTATCCTTATAAATCAAGAAGCTTTTCTGGATATACTTTTTTCATTTTACCAGTGCATTCGAGAAAAGGAAAAAAAAATATTTGAGGAAAAAAATCAAATTGCATCGAATGTTCTTCTTTTTGGATATTAAAAAAACTAATATGTTTCCGAAATTGTGACACTGACACTCAAGGATGATTTTGGCAGTCTGTCAATATGATTCAAAAATCCATTTTTTGCACAGCATAATTCGAAGTTTTCTTCCAAATAATTCGTTTGCGTAACCACACTTACACAAGATTATGCTCTACTCTTCAATGAAAACTGAACTTATTGCAAAGTTATACTTATAAATTTTATTTTACTAGTTTTAACCACAATCATTAAATGTGTTTCCTCCATTCTAATCTATATGAAGAAATAGTTTAAAAACACACGAAGCAATATCGATCAACAGCGACGATAATGGATATCTGTTTTTTTTAATATAATAATTATTTATTTAATAGCTAAATTTAATATCTTGTCACAAAACTCGCATAAAATTCAGTTCCCAAAAGTGGTGCGTGGTGACTTATAACCGAGATAACCGATTGTGACACACCATTAAAATTAACTAATGCAGACATTTTTAAATTTTAACTATACATATTAATTCAGACTACCAAATCCCACCAGAAAACATAGCATAAATGTTTTGTGCGTAGTACAGCATTTGAGAATAAATCAGTTGAAATTAGTAATGTGCAAGACCTTGATTTTCTCCAATGTTTTTTTCAGATTTGAGATTTGCCACTTTGTGGTCGGTGGGTGCGATGAAAGAAAAAGTTATTACTTTAATTCAAGTAAATACTTACGCAAAAACTTGTGATAGCTATAGAGTACTTCATAGAAAAAACACTTTTAATTTTTTTTCGTCACTAATACTTAACTGTACTCTGATTTATTAAAAATCGTTCATTCAAAATAGTGCTTAGAAATAAGTAGTCATTTTTTTATGTTATATTTTCCAGATATAGCTGCTTTACATATAAAAGCATGCCTGAAGAGTTCTATTTAAAAGAAAACTTAAAAGCTCAGTTCTCAATTTTAAAAAAAATATCATATTTAATACATATTTAATGCGACTACCAAAATCAATTCAAATTCTTGAAATTATTTATCTGTTATGCTACACTGTTTGTATAAAAAAAATTAAGGCCAACAATCCCAATCCCACTACAGCCAGAACCGTTCCAGTTAGAGTATTTTTTATTACTTCAAAAAGAATAAGCCATAACACGTAGCAACCGTAACTGAATTTTAAAATATACCTGCCAGTTATTTCACGACTTGGCACCTTAACAACAAAAACATGACTGTTTGAAAAAATTTAGACGCTTGGGTCGTAAAAATACCTCTTCACTCATTAACCGATTTCTTTTTGGAGCAATCCAACTTTTAAGGAGGAAGATAAGATTATACTTTTTTCACGTCACCTCTGATTACGTTAAAGATTTCTTAAATTCAAAATGAATTATCATAAGACACAGAGCTTGTTTGAAGAACCTTTGACAACGCTTAGGTTTGATCATTAATATAAATCTTTTTATGGAAGGAAAAGCGATTAATATAATTCTTCATTTTCTTCTCTGAAATGTGTTTAACTGTATAAAATAGGATCGAGTAACATATTTTCCGAAATTTAATGAATGCTGCCAAGAGCTGAATGCTCCAGAATTCACCGTTTTTTTTTATGATATGTACGGTAACTGATTTTTAACAGTTTTAAAAAACAGAAGCACCTTATTAGCACACTTTTAAGACCCTAGAATCAGGGCCTGATTAACGCACAGTCCAGTGGGTCCATGGATCTGGGAAACATAATTTTAGGGGCCCCAAAATTGGATTATTTTCCTTCATCCCCCCCCCCCCATTTTTGGAACTATCACTTAAAAAATGAGAGGATTTATTTGTGAGAGGGGCACCAAATATTTGTCAGGACCTGGGCATCACTTTGGCTTGATCGGGCCCTGCCTAGAATATGTAAAAGGATTAAGGTTGTATTTTATGTAACAATTTATTAACTCTGTCTGAAAAATGCAAAATTAGTCACAAGTCGGGATGCATGTATCAATATATCAAGAAATTTCGCAATAAATATTGCATTATATACGTGAATATCAATTTTTCTACAGTAAGTATTTTAGTACATTTCTTACTTAAAATCAATTCTTTTTATTTATAAGAAGACTTGAAATATAAATAAAGCTATTTATTCTTCCATTCTCTTAACTAAAAAATTACTTAAGGAAAATAATGACGAGTAATCCTAATTCTTAGCAACTCGTTTATATGTGGGACAAAAATCTTGAGAGTTTTGGATTCAGATGGACGCATTTTTGCCGGTGCAGAGAAAATCCTGTATTTGCCCTCTTTCAATATAAAACACGTTTCTGGCTTATACGTAACATATCAGAGAAAGATGTTTCCACTAATTTTAGCGCTGATTTTGTTTGGCGGTAGAAAAACGTTTTTTGCTTACTACTAAAGACTAAGTCAAGACCTCTTTTTATATTTCAGTAATCAATCGGACCCGAAAATTTCAACAACAAAGTTACATCATAAATTATTAAATTTTACTCATAACTTGTTTCATAGGAAAGCAAGGCATGTTGGAACTTTTTTTCTTTTTTTTTTATTAATTGAATTGTATTTTTTTATGACAAAACATTGAAACATTCCAAGGTAAAATTCCAATTGCTTTTTTTCTCTCTCATTTTCCATTAGTTTCAATTTTTACTTAACCCATTTATGCCCAAGTTTTTTTAAACAATTTTTTTCAATTTTTATCTGCTTGAAACTCTTACTTAGAATGGTTTACATACATTTTAGGCTTAAAATAGTTCGCCGTTGCCATATTTAATTAGTTACTTAATGTCCTGTTTATGGGATGTTTTGCAGATATGTGAGCAAAATACCTTACTTGACTTTATTTTTGCAAAGTAACATTACAGAAGGCATCTGTGATCAATTTTAAGCAAATCATTTAAAAATAGTTTAATTTCATGAAAAATAAATTCGCAAAAAAAAAAACTTACTTTTTGAGATTTGTCTGAAAATAGCTGTCAATAAATAAACTTTGATGTCCAAATAGTGGCTCTAACTGGTTTCTCAAGAAGAACGACTATTTAACTAGTGAAAAATGGCTTTAGTAAAATGATATACCTATTACGGGTTTTTGTATGCAGTAACTAACAAGCGTCCCGTTTTTAGGCTACTGGACATAAATGGGTTAAAATAAAGAGAGAGAGAGAGAAAGAGAGAGCTCGAAAATACACCTGGCTAAATTTTGGAGACGTTTTTAATATTTTCGGTGCGTCAAATACGTTTGTAGATGCAATAAAAATATTTCTGAAATAGTCATAAGAAGAAAAAAAATCTGCACATAAAACGCAAATAAATAAACAGAATCTACCATAACAATATCATTCCCAATAACAGCATTTCACTTTAAGAATTTTAAAGTTGTTACAACATACAGTGAGTATTATGTCAACTTGGGATTGCAGAATAATTTCCGCTAATTATGCGTTCATTGTACTCTCCATATCGCTGCTCCCGTAATTTAAAACTTTCCGACAGCATCCTTCGTCAATTTTTGAAATAGTTCCAACCAATTGTCTGTCTGCACATTTCAGAAAATGCTGAATGAAAAAAAAAAAAAAAGATTTCCAGTTGACAGCCATCAACTGAGCCGTAAGAAGTCGGAATGAAAAATCTGCGCTGAAATTTCCACCATTTGTTTTTGTGCTGTGAAGAGAATGAGATTCTTCTCCAGATTGATGACTTTCATTTTGTGTTTCCTGTATTTCAGAAGGTTTAAATGTAACTTAATTAGTTTTTATGAGACATAGGAGTTTTAAAAGATATTTTTTTCTCAAAATTTTGATGCATTTTATCCAGAGACTGTAGATCTCTTGTTGTTTTGACGTGTCCTATAATGAATAAATACCATGGAATGTTTGTGTACCATTGCCTCTAGAAAGGTTAGGATTTTTTATTTTATATGTAAGGCAACATAAAAAAAGATTTACAGTATACCCAATTCACCATGATAATCGAGCCCATGACCTCCGGCATTTGATGCAAAGCTTTTGCAACAGAACCAATGAGGCCCTGACTGCAGAGAAAAGCTAAAATCACCATTTGAGAACTCTATGTGAGCAGTATTTATGCTTTTAAGTGATTTTTCAGCTTTATAAATGATTCAAAAGGTTTGTACTATATGCAGTGGTTTCCAAACTTTTCAGGCCACGGAACTCTTAGTGCTTCACATTTACTTCAAAGAACCCCTTTCTTGTTCATGACTACACAACAAAGTGTTGACAAACTGAAGTCAAATGCTAATCATTCGCTATCATAATTACTTTCTTCTATATAGGAGAAACTTGAGGAGGAAATTTGAGCTAAGGTTTTGAGCACGCTTTGGGAATCGCTGCATCTAATGCAAGGTTCACACTACGGAAAATTCTAAGGTGGGATTTTTTTTTAGCTTGTAAGCGGGATTTGTAAGAAAAAAGTATGCAAGTGGATTTTTTACAGTGGGTTTTTGGAAAATATTGTAGGAATCGCGCAATCCCGCCAATTCTAGTGTATACATCGTTCTAATGTATATTATGGTTTAGCAGTTGATGGGTTAATTTGCTTAATAGTCAGGAGCACGAAAGACTAGCCTAGTATTATTTCGTAAGAAATGTTTTGACTTTAGGGAAAAATTTTAAATGAGAAAGATAAGCAACTTCACATTATATTCAATAAGTAGTACCGTCTTGATAATCAGTAATTCCGAAATCCAGAACTCTAAAAATTACAGAATTTTGTAGTTATTTTTCAAACTCATCATTTACCATTTTTTTCCCTTAGTCATTTCTTGCAATATGTTTATTTTCTTTCCTCTTATCATTAAGAATAACGAGAAAAAATCTAACTGCATTAAACACACAACTCCGGTCCCCCCCCCCCCCACCGTGCTCTTGTTTTTCTTTACAAAAAGGAAAGAAAATAAACAGTCAAAAAAAGATGAATATCAGATAAAATAAATCCTTGCAAAATATCCATTTCAATGACTTATTACCCGTTAGCCCAGATACTTTTTGAGGCAATAAGGACTTTACTACTCTTTTGTGAAAAATTATTAATTATTTGTTGAATACCATATGAATACTTTGAGTTTAGGGTAAAGCTGTTTTAAACGCGTACTTTTTTTTCTTGCTACTCATTCATTTTAGATTAGTCATTTTCATTTGAAGGTGTAAAGGTGAAAGTAGCACCATTTTGAAAACAGGTTGTTGAAAAAAAATTGCGAAAGTTGGAAAAAGAAATTTTTGATAAAAGCGAAAGCAAAATATAACTAACAAAAGTAATATCGAAAATACGTAGTTTCCGTATTCGTGTATGAGAGTGGCTCGCTTCTGTTATCTCGATTATAACGAATTTTTTTACTTGTTGCTTCAATTTTGAAACAATAGCTCTAAAATTTTGTTCTTGATTTTTTTATAAACCTATAAAATTCAATAGTTTTGAGTCAGCTCAAATTTTTACGTGCTTAACTAATCGAGATCTGACGTTTCACTTACTTCCGAATAGTTGAGGTTTTATTGTAATACTTCAAACATATTAAGTTCGTTTAAATTTAGTAATATCTCTAAAATCTGGGAGAAAAAAGAAAACATCACAATGTGAGTGAGAATTTCGACATCTCTACTAGTCTGTCTTTTTGAGATTTTACTAATTAGTTTGAATGTGAAAATTTGTGAACACTATTATTGTCTTCAATTTTTTAATTTTAGCATTTTATTAACAACTTTTTCTTATGAAACAGAAAACTGATTTATCAATTACTAAGGTAAATCTTACGTATCAGAATAACTATTTTTGCTGGTATGATCACGATTTTACTTTCTGTAAGTACAATACACATGCTGAGTATGATAGTAAAAACGCTCCAAGTCTCTACAAATTCACAGGTATTGAGAACGGATACAGTGTATATATATACAATGACTACGAATTTCCAATAATTAAAACTTTCAACTGTTTGTTTTCCATAAGTATCAGGGCAGTTTTTCGTAGTTTTATTAAGTATTTGACGTTTTACTTCTCAAAGTTTATTATTGTATTAAAGTAATGAAAATAATACGAAGCATAAATTTTCTAATACTCATATAAAATTAATATTCAGGTATTATTATATGTTGTCAATTGGCAATTAAATAAGAGAAACGGCTTTAAACGAAATCTGAACTTTTGTTCGAAAGTCTGAAATTATTTCTCTTTTACAACAACTAGTTGTTTTTTTATCTCCTTGTTATTTATTTATTTTTTCGTTTAAAATTATGTGAGATGATCGTTAAGTATGTTACCACAGTAACTTAAAAACCGTTTCCACCTCAAGAAGATTCTCCTTGTCGATTTATCTTTGTTACTACACAAAGATAGCTTTCGAAAGGGAAGCTCATTTGTTGCAGAAGAAAAAAACAAAACAATAGTTCTCTCATTTGTCTTACGCTTAAAGAAGGTCACACAATAAAGGAAGAGAGACAGTGAAAACTAAAAAGCTTTTAAAAAGCTATTCATCACTTTCTTAAACAGTAGTTTTCAATGAAAACAATTTATAAGTGAGGATAGCTCAGAATGAGCCTATTTCCTTGAATTGAACCATAACAGCGCTTGATATGATATTAAATAAACTGAAGACGCTACTCAATGTTTTAGTGCAAATTCAGTATATCTTGTACAATGGTAGCATTATCAAATACCTTATTACAAAACATATACACTTTTTAGGAGTTTTTGGGAGCCATTTTTGGTATGACTTTTTCATTTCCTTATTGTAGTTACGATATGAATTTAATTTTTCAAAAGAATATTTCATATTTTAATTTTTTCTACATAGAATGTTTTTTTTTCTACAATTTTATTGCTTTGTGTTTACGAATACACTGGATTTTTCTGTATTTTTGAATGAAATATTTAGTTAGACTGCATTCTTCCATTTATTTGTTTTGCAAAATATTTATATAGTGCGTTTTGCTTTATAAAATATTTTTGTGCTTCATCTATTTTGTTAAAAAATATTTTGTGGCTTAATTTTCTCATAAATATTTTTGTGTTCTATTTACTTTTTAATTTCTTTTCGTACTTCCATTTTTTTTTCTTCTGTTTTGATTTCTTTGCAGACTATTTTTGCTAGGTGTTTTGTAAGATATTTTTGTTTTTGAATATAATGTGCATAAACTATTTTATAGATCTTATTTCCGATATTTTGATATTAAATGTCTGTATAACTAACTCCTGCATTGCCTTGCTTAACTTCTAATGTATTGCACTTTCTAACACCCGCACACATTAATGCAAGCCGGTCAAGATCTTTTTGTACAGTATACAGAAAATATGACAGTTAATTCTATGTTTTAATAACACTAATCAAAACTTCAGTCGTTGACAGAAATATACAAAAGTATAAAATTCTGGTACAAAATGTTTTATTAAATTAACTAAGCAGAAATTTATAGATAATAATCAGCAAGAAGCTTACATTTAATGAATAAATGAAAATTTGTTAAATAAATTTTACCTTAATGCGTTAAATCAAATACTTATATAATTGAATTTTATGCGCATACACGTGCATAAAAAAGATAACGTAAGTATAGGGTATTTTGTCTTTAATACTGAGTAAGGACATTGGATGGGGTTCTCGGAAATTGTTTTCTGAAAACAAAGTATAAGATAAGATGGCCATATTGGCTTTGTTTTTCGTTGCTAAAATTTTACTACACCATTTTTCTTCAGACACACAAATTGTAAATAAATTCTAAAGGAGAATAAATATTTCTTGCTGATTTGTTTGAAATTATAGCTTGGCAAACGTTCAATTTGTGCTATTTGAAAGCTTGCTAAGAGATAAAGCATTGAAATAGGTCCATGACAGACTTTTGATCTGGTATTTGTTTCTTTTCCATCATCAAAAAATTACTTTATTGAACGTTGGACCCAATCACAATTTTTTATGATGTTGTTTTTTGATGTTTTTTTCCACTCATTTCAGTGGCAAGTTTAAATACCAGTGAGATAAATAAGTAGAATATATGTACTAATTATCATGAACTTTAACGTATTTAATGAAAATGTGGTAAAAATTGCAATAAAAACTTAAAGCAAGTGCGAAGAAAAGAGAAGTATCTGAGAAATTTAGTAAAATCAGAGTAAATACAGGGAGACTTAATGTCAGTGTTTATTCATTCACTGTAAACAAATTGAGTGATCTTACTCCCTAAAAGCGGCGGCAGCATTCTGCATCGAAAGCTGCCCCAATGCAATGGAGTAATTTAACTGGTGTAACGTGATTAGAGATGCGTAACGTTACACCAGTTTTATCAGTTAAATTACTCCTTTCAATTGGAGGTAGTTATGCTGCCACCGCTTTTACGAAATACAA
Source organism: Uloborus plumipes (assembly GCA_038373865.1). NCBI lineage: Eukaryota > Metazoa > Arthropoda > Arachnida > Araneae > Uloboridae > Uloborus > Uloborus plumipes. The sequence continues at coordinate 81,844 of JAXGGA010001920.1, forward strand.
ATTTTTTCGTGTTGTAAAAAGCAAAAATGGCTGGATTTTTTTTCTCTTTTTTCAAAGAGATACAGAAAGCGACAGAATAAGGTCTAAAACATTCGAAATATTGCATGAATTACTACGAAATGAATGTAATTGGAGAACCAATTATAAACTTGAAAGAAAAAAGAAATAGACTAATATATTGGTCAAATTTTCCCAATTGCAAAAGGTTTTTCAAGAATACAATTTAACGTTCTCAAAAGTGATTCAAGGAATTTTTAGAATAATACTTCATTCCAAATAAATCATCAAAAGTATTGTTAAGATAATATACTGAGTGAATCGTGTTTTTTTTTTTTTTTTTTTTGACCTATAAATTATTTTTCTTTGTCAAACTTTCCAAATTCCAAAAGGCTTCTCAAAAATACAATTTACTGTTTTCAAAGGAAATTCATAGAATATTTTGAATACCTACTTAAAACCAAATAAAGCATATATCGTTGAAGATTGCATTCAACATAAGAGTTAACAAATTAACTAGTATTTATTCCAAACCATTCACGACAGTTAAATACAGCATAAATCGTCCTCATTCAAAACGTAAAAATAAAAATCACGAAAACACGAACATAATATATCACACACATATAGAATGAAAGGGGAACTTCTTCAAGTAAACTATTATCATAGATGTGAAACGTTTTGAGCGATTATGAAAAACTTAAATCTGAAAAAAAAACCTATGGGCAAAGTGGAAAAACTTCTTTCCTAAATGTTCTCTCCAGTCTCCTTTATTATACAACAAGTTTTTATTGAAAAAAAAAGTTATGAAAAACGCAAATGCAAAAATCATAAAAAGCACCATTACAATACACGAAAAACGTAAAAGAGAAAACTATTACAATCATAAAACTAAAAACGATAGAAAACATGAAAACAAATGCTTGCATTATATGTGTTACATGTCATTCCATCCTAAAATGTGCTCCCCAACCTCCTTCCCCATACATCATGTATTAACAAAATCAAAGAACAAAAGTTCATTAAAATTTTATTAATGCAGTACTCCTCTTAAAACATGGACGAAGCGTCTTCATATTCTAACGACACTGGAGAAAGAGTAGATTCAAAATGTACTACAATAGGACGTTATATCTTCTTTCGTTATGCCGAAGGCTTACCTGATTCCATACAGATTTCGCTGGTAAAAGACTGAGATATATGGTATGAGATTCTCTTTTTCTTCCTTAGTACAGTGGCCGCCGCTTATATGAATCACGTTTGTTCTAAACAGGATTGATTCAATAAAGAGAATGTTTCAATAAAGCTGCATTTTGTTCTGTTTTTGATGATTTGACTCATTAATGTGTTTGATCCAATTAACCACTGATTCAATTAACCGACGTCCACTGTACTCTTTAAATCTGTCTCACTGTTTTGTGATTCCAACGTCTGTCAATTAAATACTTTTACAATTAAGGAAAAAATATACTTACTGGATGTGAACAGCGAAAATATATGCTAACTGTTATCTTTGCTTCGGCGGAGTATTGTAATAATTATTACTTTTAATACTTTATCAACAAATTTTACAGCTTTTTAAACACAAGTTTAAAGTAATCAGTTACCGTGCCTAAGCCAGGGCTGAGGAGAACTACAAGATGTCTGGCGGTGTATTTCATGCAAAAAAGTTTTAATATTTCCTATTTTATCCCAGCCTTTAAAAGCAAAAATTCAACTGAATTTATGCATAGAAACCGAATTATATTTATTTGTTGTTTGCAAAGAGCCTAAACCACGTGCATTTCACAATATGGTTTCTAAAATAATGTAGATTTTCAATGTTTTAGTTTAAGTTATTAGCAGTAACTTAACCATTTAAATACGTAATATCTACGTGCTTCTATTTAAATGCAAAAATTATGTTTTCTGACCAAAAAAATTTTAGAACTCTTTAAACAAAAGTTTAGACTTCCTTTTTTATCCTAACCTTTAAGGTAGTAGAAATTCGAAATATTTCGTGAGTTATAACGAGTTTGCTAGAGCGCCTCGGAGTCCAACCTTTAAGGTCGACCGGCAGCTGCAACCGCTTGGACCCTTTTATTGTTTGGGTGCATTTTTTATAATGCATTTTTTATACCTGGGTTGACTCTGTTATTCTATTATATATATTTATATATATATTTATGCATATATAATATATATTTATTTTAAATATAAATGCCGCTCCAGGCATAGATGATTGACTTAAGTATAAGTTTACTTATGAAAATTTGTTGCTGAACTTTAAACGCGTTTTTCTCAAAACTGTGTTTTTCTGGTCGGCCCGGGTCCTAACTTTTTTTCTACTGAACCGATTGCTTTCAAATTTCAACAGGCTGTTCTACACTCTTATAGTTCTCGTCGGTACTAACGAGATTTTTTTTCACCCCTAACTTTTTATTTTACAACCCTTTCTTTGCTAAAATAAAAGGACTTATTTTTTCAAAGTCCGCCATTTTGTTATTTACACTTGAAATTTAACTTCAGTAGTTCCGACCAGAATGACATGTCTATAGATTAAGAATAATCAAAAATATTTGATTTCAGATAACATCAAGAGCCAAAATCACCCGGGCCACCCACGTGCATTTTTTTTTTCTTTTTTTGTTTTTTTGAGGTTCCAACTTCGAGTGACAATAATAATAGTAATAAACTATTAAATTTTTTAAAATATTTTTTTTTATATTTTCAATATGTAAATGAAAACACTCTTAATATTCAAGATTATTCATTTTTATTTTCCTATAAAAAACCACCCTCCAAAGAAGTCATGAAAATAGGCATAAGTTACCAGACTACTACCTTAAAAGCAAAAATTCAGTTAAATTTTTGTATAGAAATTATTTAGTAGTCAAATCACATCGTTTAGCAGTTAATATTGATTGGGGTGTGATTTTATAAATTTTGAAATAACTTTGAGCTGGTTATTTTCGGAAAAGTTTGTTTCATGCATATGAGCAGTTCTCAAGAAAGATATCATTTTGCGATCCAAACTTATCAACTTTTCACAAGAGGTGCAGTTTGGCGTATCTTTAGATAGGCAAAAATTGCATTTTTATTAAATTGCAGAAATCCACAAAACAACTTCACTTACTTCAGGGTTATTGAGGGTTGAATTCTTTTATTTGGCAAATTTTAGGAATGTGTTTTCCTTCTTTTTTTTTTAATTTTCCTTAATTTTAGTTCATGAATCAATTGATTGATTAATACTTCATTAAACTTATTATATAACAACATATATGCTAAAAATGTTTAATAATAAAAACATTTAAATATGTGTCTTACTTTAAAATCTGTTTTTCAAAAAAATACCGTTAAAAATTGATTTTTTGAATTACTGTTGTCAGTTGAGTATGCTTCGCGCGACTCAATTATTCCATTACAATCGGAAAATACCAAAAAAGGCCTTATCTCTAAGGGCTTATTAGCGACTCCTATCAGAACTTACAGCACCTGATTCTCTTTTCCTTACAACATACCAAAATCTTTTCCGCATTTTTCCTACTTACGCCTCATATTTCGCCGAAAATGCGCTTTTAGACTTTAAATTTTTCTCTCAAAGTGATGATAAAGCTGTATCTCGGGCAAAATGCCGAGCACTTTCTCACCCGTTCAAAGGGATGCAGATGGGATTTCTATTTTTAAAGCACGCCCACGCATAGGCTCTTCACCTCGTCCGTGGCCTGCGCTTGAAATGAAGGAGCCCTCTAACATGTCCCGATTGGCTCCCTTCGGCACGGTAAAATGTTTATTTAACTCCATAATAAACAGCTCGACTCAAAGTTCTAAAAATAAGAAATAACACAGCCTCCTTAAATCCACTAACATCTGAAAGCCCAAGGTCTCGGGGTGCTGCGAAACTTAGGAAAATACGAGAAACGAGAAAAATTTAAACACCACTGAAAGACAATTATAGCAAAAACTCACGCCCAGGTTAAAACCCGGCAAGTCTTTCCTTATGGAAACTACTTCATGTTTTACAGCAATGATTGATTGCGAAAGGTCAATAACCTTCTTAAGGCAGGCTAATACCCATAAAGTGAGTAATATATTAGTAAATACCAGAAAAAAAGTTCAGTCTGAAAACTAAATTAATTATTGCATTTTTTTTTAATTGAAGAAAAAAAATCTTTAATTTTAATCATTGAAATTCTGAAAATATCCAATTTTTAACAAATTATTACCAGATCACCAAGTACTCAATGAAACTGTTGATATTTTTCAGTTCTAACAATTTGTTAAACATTTGGTGCAGTTTCGTCAATGTACATCGTGAATCGAGTTAAAAACTGATTACTTAAAAATTTATTTTTTCCAAAATTTCTTTTTTTTTATTAATCACTAATATTTATGACTGGATATTGATAGTTAGATTTGATACACGTGATTTTTTAAATAACTTTGTTTTGTGATTAAACGGGGATTCAGTTCATGTACATATTTTACCCCTCAGAAAACATAATTTTACCCTTTATGGAGTAATTACCTATAAGTTGAGAAGCGCTGGTATAAGCAAAATAAAGAAGAGTTTGAGAAGTAAAAATAAAGAGGAAAAAATCACACGTAAAGGTAAAAAAGGTAATATAGAAAGAAGTAAGTAGAATATCTGCTGGTGGGTAATTCATTCGGTGTGGAAATTACTTCTTTTTTAAAGCAAGGAATGGTTGGTACAAGCAAAAAAAAAAGTGTTTAAGAACTTCGTCGAACAAGGAACATTGAAACTGATAAAATGAAACTATGCCAAAGACCCGTTTTACAAATATTTTAAGCTGGTGGCTGATACACTGTTAAAACTACAGGCTGCACACTACACCTTTTTCGGTAAAACGTTTTAGCATCAGCGCCAGATGGGGTGCCACAGGAGCCAAATGACCCCTTCAAGGCTGTCATTAGGAGTTAAATAGCACACTTCAGGGGATGCCGTTGGTGCTGCAACGCTTCACCCTAAAAGGTGCCACGTTCAGCCTGTAGTTTTAACAGTGTATATTGTGAAAACTCCTTCGTTGCATATATTTATTACTTTCCATGTGTATTATATACTTCCCATGCGTTCCTACATAATATAAACACACACACATTCTTAAATCAGTACAAAATTAGTTTCAAAAATCTATTGTTTGCACTCTTAAATCTCGCCCTATTTTTTAAGGACTCTCTTACCAGTAATCGAATAAAAATCTCTTCTAGTTAATAAATTGTGAACTAATAAGAAAGTAAGCTGATTTTTCTGGTAGAGCCCTTACAAAATGGGGCGTGGCTTAAGAGTGTGTGCGCTCTGGATTTTTGAAACTAATTTGATACTGATTAAAAGAGGAAAGAGCGAAAATGCTTGGTAAGTTAATAAATAAAACAACATCCTGAAATCCCGAAAAAAAGTTCAAACAAAATCATAAAATCATCAGTATCAACAACCAGTTCAAAAGTTTTTACATTAAGTAACTAATTTGGCATAGAGGGAGGCAGAATTTATTTCGGAAATAGTTTTTTTTATATTTTAAACTGAAATATAACCAAAGATACTCTAAAAGGGGTCTTTGATATAACTACTGTAACTACAGAACTACACCACCGTATCCGAAACAGCTTATTATCAGTTTAGTCAAGTTATTCATTGATATGTGACGAACATTCAAATTATTAGGGTTTTGCACCTTAACAAATATTCAAGATGGTGCTTTCAGTGCCATAGCTGTGATTTAATTATGAACACTTTTAGCCAATTATCGTTAAAATAATTACAATTAAAATACAAAAAGCTTGAAGTATTTACAGTCAAAATAACAATAAATACCTTTGTCGAATAAATAGAGATTGTTTCTGATGGAAACATTTTTTTTTCTTTAGATTCAGTTTCACAGTTTAAAAAATGACAATGTCACATGTCAAAATGTCTCTTTTGCATTGTTTTTTTCCATTCAACCGACATATCCTTTCGTATGCAATCGCTATTTTTCGCTCTCCTTCAAAACAGGTGTTGTGGTTGTTACTGAAACCACTCGGATACCCGAGCCCAAGTAGGCACATCTACCCGATTTAAGGCAGATTAGGCACGGTTTCCGTTTTTACGAGCTCTATTAATACAAAATATGTTTTATGCTTTTCTTTAATCAGTTTTATGAACTAGAAATATGTGCTGTTAGAATTGCTGATGTAATTGTTAGTGCATTGATAATGCTTTAATTATTTTAGCTCATCTAATTATACACATATCTTTTTCTTACAGATGTAGTGGGGATATTTAGTGATCAAAATCATTTGTAAGTATTGTTTTAATTTGTTTTTTCTTTACTTGAAACAAAATTCATTGCATATATCTATTAAAATTCACATTGCTATCGCATTGCCGCAAACAGCATGATATGGTACTTGTATCTTATAATTCAGCTGCTCAAGTTTCGCTACATTTCATAGTAGGTCAAAACAAATATTAGGAAACCGAGCGTAACAATAAATAGTGTTAACATAAATGCAAAGATACCACTAAAGATGATATACAAGTTCTTTTAATGAAAAAACAACGAACTTTATAATAACTTTAAAAATTTTCCTTGCGTACTTACAGTATGTTCATTCACAATAGTTTTCGCAGTAATCCATATCTATATTGAGCTAGCTGTTGACTCTTGCTTCCATGGCTAAATTAAGATACGGGTAGGCGCAGGAACATTTGCTTCATTCGTCTTAACGTGACAACTAAACACGTAGATAACGATAGGTTAGAGCTTACTTTAAAAGAGAAATTCAGTAAAAGTTCCATAAAATGTTTGAGGTTATGGTTGACTTTCTAATTCATAGTTGGTCTGCAGCCTGGCAGAGTGGAGTAGTGAATGGACATTGGTGTTATATACCCAAGGTCTCAGCATCAAACCCGACTCCAGTTGGTGAATTTTCAAGGTGCAGAAAATCGTCAGTGCCAATGTCGTACTATTAAGTGACATGCAAAAGATGCCTTCAGTTTTCATTTGGCTTGAATATTCTCGGCGAAATTAATTTTCTAATGCAGTTTCACATTGTGAGCTGTCTGGTGGGAAATTTGACGTCGAAATTCTCAAGTGGTAGTGGCTATCCACCGATGGTGGTGACAGATGAAAGATTAGGTATCTACTTGGACATGCACTAAGTCTGCAAATAGAAAAAAAAAACAACAATATGCAGCCCCTTTAGAAACAAAGCATAGAATGTATTTTACTGCTTGGGATTAATACACTACAGCATGAATGGAGTAGACATTGAAACATGCAATGATGCAATGTCCACAAGCAAAGCTCGAGAAAATTAAAAACGCTCTTTTTGAAGTGTAAACTTCTTAGATGCGTTGAGCATTTTTTGAGATAGAAAAAAAAACAGTTGAGCTCGCGTCACTGTTGCCATTTCAATTCTACATTGACAACTCTGTTTTTCAGTATGTACATATCTTGCGTATGTACGTACATAGATATACATACATGTTGGTGTATTTTGAAATGAGAAAAAAAAACCACTGACGTTTAAAAAAAATACACAATTTTCTAAGTTTTCACTTCTGCCGGCATTCCTGATTTGTTTTTTTTTTTCTTTCCAATAAAAGTTTATTGTTGGAATTTCTATTTGGTTTGAGTTGAGTGAATTGTAAAATTTTTATTTTGAAGAATAATTCCTGTCAATTGAGACCATATTTTAGTAAAAATTGTAAACACACGAAGTTTTTCCTCACTCCTCGAAGATCAGATTGATTCCATGTAATTAATAATCCGTTTTCTATTTCGATGTGGTTTGAGGTATATCAATTTCAAATTAAATTCTTCACCCCTCAGATCCTTAGATCTACCCTCCCAAATCTAGAGAGGATGCATGGCAAGTGATTGTCGACTTGTTTGTATATGAGTCTTTCCACGAGAAATACTCTTAAATAGAGATGTAAAATTTCTGCAAATTTTAAAACCGAGATAAAAAAAAATGTTTTTCCGATTTTTTCCTTGAAAATTGGAAAAAATAGAATCATTTTTAACAGTTAAATTCTAGATTAATTCTTCAAAAATTGTATCTTCTTACAAAACTAAAAACAAGATAAATATAAAAAACATAGGCAGTTTATATTATTTTTCCATCGTAGAAATATGCATAAGACTAGTAAAAAAAGTCCTTTTGTTTACTAACTCAGTAGATTTTTGAGCTCAAAACACCAATAATCATCCAAATTAGTTGAATTACCATTTGGAAATTCATTTTAAGTAGGATGTGAGTTTTTTTAGTTCTTAGATCAATTTTTAATAAAAATTTGTGTGTGTGTGTGCTTTTTTTTTTTGAAAAAAGTTTAACATTTTTTTTTATTTCTCTATAAAAAGTTTGTTACGTGCATTTACATACATGTGTGTATACACACATACATAAGCATATTAATTGAACACGTATTAGAATTTTAACTTAAACATTTCCTATAGTTGATGTTTTTGAAATAATACAGTCAAGTGTATACGTTTGCACAGATTTGGTGAGAAAAGTAGCATATAATATTACCGGTAGACCTGGCAATTAAATTATCTTACAGCTTATTGTTTTATGTAAGTTTAGTGTTTTCATATGGGATACAGAACATAAAAAAAATATTTAAAGAAAAAAAAAACATTCAAATGTAAATATTATAAATTTCTGAATACGTTTCTTTTCTTTTGTGCAAGAAAGTTTGAAAATGTCAACATTTTTTCCCGAGTTTAAACAAACCCATTCAGAAAAAAACGGGAAAAAGCTTTTTTTTCTTCCTAAATTTGCGGCCTTTTTCGGACCGTCCCCATCTCTACTCTTAAAGTAGCTTCCAGGTAGCACAAATAACCTTTAAACGTTTTATAAACGTTTTTAAGCGGTTGTTACAACGTTAATAACCATTTTACAACCTTTAAAAAACGAAGTGTGCTACTTGAGATGGACACAGGAACAGTAAGCCTTGTAGCTCCATCCTGCTTGAAAAGATAAATTCCTGCAACGCAAATGTTGGGACCATAAAGTCTGCAGCGGTTTGCATCAACATCTATGCAGGGCCGCCGAGATTCCTGGTATACGTCTTGTCAATTTTTTTTGATGGGCCTCCTTCCTCAACAAAACTTCTAACATTTATATTACTCCGATTAAGAGCCGGGATCCCGAAAGGGCCTAGGCCCTAGTTTTTGACTAGGCTGAGTTGACCTCTCGTCAGTCTTGCATCTATGGATTTTCCTCTATGTTTGGAAAAAAGGCCTACACATTAAAAGTGCTTACCGCGTCATAGCTGTCCGAATACAAAATGTTTTGCATGCAACTCAAACCTGAGTTTTCATAATTCTAATATCGACTAAATTCTATTATTCATCATTTCTGTAAAACGATTTTTCATAGAGTGTACGTTTAATATTGATCAACCCTTGTTCCCTGTTCCATTTCTATCAAATCACATTGAGTGCCAAACAATACTTCAAAACCTCCAAACCCCACCTGAATAGAAAATGAACTATTGGTTTTAGGTCTAACGCACCTGTAAGATCACTCCTTGAAAAATCCCTATAGCACAGTTTGTGCCATGAGGCCTTTTCGTTAAGCGAACATGTTGCTCATGTATCGGTACTAATGTCGCATCATTTAAATTTAAAAAGGGGGGGGAAAGAGGACGTAACGCGAGATCTTTTGGTCGAAATCTTCTAAGTCAATTCAAGAACACAAAAATGTCAATATACTTTCTGAATGTGATAAAAATGATCAATGTCTGCTTTAGCATTTACTAAATAAACTTACCATATGCAAAACATCCATGATTTATTAAGATTTGGTTATTAAATTTCTCACACACACAAATCTCTTTTCCGAATGAAAACAAAGAAGCTTTTGATATTAGTTTCTAATCTTGGCAAGTCGACAACAGTGAGCAAAAGAAAATCAGTTTATCATCTTTTTAATGTGAACTTCATTCTATTCATAGAGGCCACATGTTAACCTGCATAATAGACAAACATTGTTTGGGCAAATTTTTATCATCTCTTCATCAGACATTGCTTTACCAAAATCGACGTTTGGCAGCCATTCGTTCTTCATTCTGCAATGCCATGTCTTCCGTAGCAAAATAGGAATCTTTATTTAGATTCAGTTGAGGAAGTTTAAATGCGTGAATGATCTATTGTTAAAGTAAAACTTTTGATGGAACTTATTTTAGGTTTTAAGTAAAATAAGTAAATATTGTTTTAGTAAAGTTCTAAAAAAATGAAAAAAAAAAAAGATTTTTTTTAATACGAAGTTTTTGGTCTAGTGGTCTATTAGCTATCGAAACAATGTTCTTTCCAAGCTGGAATTTAAACTGTAATGACATCATGCTGGCTTCATTTGCATGCCGACAGTCACTTGCCTAGCACGCTCCTTGTTTTAAAATTTTCTAGAAGGGGGGGGGCAGGAGGGGGACAAGAGGGGACTCAATGTAAATTTCATCAAAAAAAAAAAAAAGACGCTGATTTTTTTAAAACATTAACTTTTCAAAGCTAGGGAAAGTAATTGACACGAAAATAATAACTTAATTCTTAACTGCACAGAAATGGTCTCTACAGCTGAGCATATAATAAGAAGTTGCTTTTTAAAGTTTTACTCTCTATCTTTCATTTAGATGCCATTTTTTCAGACATTTTTCTTAATATTTCCCGTTCACAAATGACCATAAAACAATGCATTTAGGTTATATATGTTACAAACAACCACCTGGTGACAAGAACTCAATTTTGATAAAAAGTGCAGATACGATTTCTGTGCCTAGCTCACCAGTATAGAATTTATAATATTTTTTAATGTATAGTTGTTATAGTATTTTTTTTTTATAACTTCAGTTGCTCCAACAGGAGAGAAAGAAACCAGTCAAAGGTAATTGAAAATCTTCCGAACCCCAAATTTTGCAGCATGCCAGCTAAGTTTAAACTCGTTAGGAAAACGAGTCACTCTCTATAAACCATCAGCAAAATATATAGAACAGCTCTAATATGTTCACAGTTTACGTCTTTTTCGGGATATAGGCAAAGGCGATAGGCGCTGAATTGAGTTGTATTTTTAACGTATCAATTCAAATATACGTAAGGCACGGGATAAAAGACAGATATGAAAATCCTCCTACCTGAAATATCCATATAGTCCGTGGAGTTAGTGCAAACATATTTCACTTCCGGATACCAGTCTGAAATTTTATGTGGGGCTTAAATTCACATAGGAGGACAAAAAAACGCCGGGAGACACTTGATCGGAGGTCAAGGTCATTCCGTGATGACGTCATCAAGATGGCCGCTTTTACAGGTAAATACGTTCGTTTAATTGCTTAAACTACATCATAGATTAAAATATTGCAAAACTCAAAGGTATCATCTGAAAGCTCTTTAAAATAGCTATTTAGAAATATTTAATTTTTCTTTCTGAGGTCAAGTGCTCACCTGTAATGACGTCATCAAAATGGCAGCTTTTACAGGTAAATACGTTTTTTTAACTCCCGCTAAAACTCCATCATAGATTCAAATATTGCAAAACTCAAATATATCATCTGAAAGCTCTTTAAAAGAGCTATTTAAAAAGATTTAATTTTTCTTTCTAAGGTCAAGGGCCCACCTGTGATGATGTCATCAAAATGGCCGCTTTTAAAGGTAAATACGTTTGTTTGACTCCCCCTAAAACTCCATCATAGATTCAAATATTGCAAAACTCAAATATATCATCTGAAAGCTCTTTAAAAGAGCTATTTAGAAAAAATTACTTTTTCTTTCTGAGATCAAGGGCCCACCTGTAATGACGTCATCAAAATGGCCAATTTTACAGGTAAATACGTTTGTTTAACTCCCCCTAAAATTCCATCATATATTTAATATTTCAAAACTCAATTATATCATCTGAAAGCGCTTTAAAAGATCTATTTATAAAGATATAAGTTTTCTTTCTGAGGTCAAGGGTTCACCTGTGATGACGTCATCAAAATGGCCGCTTTTGCAGGTAAATACGTTCGTTTAATTGCTTAAACTCCATCATAGATTAAAATATTGCAAAACTCAAAGGTATCATCTGAAAGCTCTTTAAAATAGCTATTTAGAAATATTTAATTTTTCTTTCTGAGGTCAAGGGTCCACCTGTAATGACGTCATCAAAATGGCCGCTTTTAAAGGTAAATACGTTTGTTTAACTCCCCCTAAAAATCCATCATATATTTAAATATTTCAAAACTCAACTATATCATCTGAAAGCGTTTAAAAGATCTATTTATAAAGATATAATTTTTCTTTCTGAGGTCAAGGGTTCACCTGTGATGACGTCATCAAAATGGCCGCTTTTGCAGGTAAATACGTTCGTTTAACTGCTTAAAACTGCATCATAGATTGAAATATTGCAAAACTCAAATACATCATTTGAAAGCTCTTTAAAAGAGCTATTTAGAAAGACTTATTTTTTCTTTCTAAGGTCAAGGGCCCACCTGTGATGACGTCATCAAAATGGCCGCTTTTACAGGTAAATACGTTTGTTTGACTCCCCCTAAAACTCCATCATAGATTCAAATATTGCAAAACTCAAATATATCATCTGAAAGCTCTTTAAAAGAGCTATCTGGAAAAATTTAATTTTTCTTTCTGAGGTCAAGGGCCCACCTGTGATCACGTCATCAAAATGGCCGCTTTTACAGGTAAATACGTTTGTTTAACTCCCCCTAAAACTCCATCATAGATTCAAATGTTGCAAAACTCAACTATATCATCTAAAAGCTTTTTAAAAGAGATATCTAGAAAGATTAAATTTTTATTTCTAAGATCAAGGGCCCGCCTGTAATGACGTCATCAAAATGGCCGCTTTTACAAGTAAATGCGTTCGTTTAACTGCTTAAAACTCCATCATAGATTCAAATATTGCAAAATTCAAATACATCATCTGAAAGCTCTTTAAAAGAGCTATTTAGAAAGATTTAATTTTTCTTTCTGAGGTCAAGGTCCCACCTGTACTGACGTCATCAAAATGGCCGCTTTTACAGGTAAATACGTTTGTTTAACTCCCCCTAAAACTCCATCATAGATTCAAATGTTGCAAAACTCAAATATATCATCTGAAAGCTCTTTAAAAGAGCTATTTAGAAAAACTTAATTTTTCTTTCTGAGGTCAAGGTCCCACCTGTAATGACGTCATTAAAATGGCCTTAAATGACGTCATCACAGGTGGGCCCTTGACCTTAGACATAAAAATTAAATCTTTGTAGATAGCTCTTTTAAAGAGCTTTTAAATGATATATTTGAGTTTTGCAATATTTGAATCTATGATGGAGTTTTAGGGGGAGTTAAACAAACGTATTTACCTTTAAAAGCGGCCATTTTGATGACGTCATTACAGGTGGGCCCTTGACCTCAGAAAGAAAAATTAAATATTTCTAAATAGCTATTTTAAAGAGCTTTCAGATGATACCTTTGAGTTTTGCAATATTTTAATCTATGATGGAGTTTAAGCAATTAAACGAACGTATTTACCTGTAAATGCGGCCATCTTGATGACGTCATCACGGGAGTTCATGACCCCTGATCAAGTGTCTCCCGGCGGTTTTTTGTTCTTATATATGTACCTAAGCTCTGTACCAAATTTCACACTGGTATCCGGAAGTGAAATATTTAGGCTGTTTTTGTCGCTAACTCCACAGACTAATATGCTTGTGATTCCAGTCGAGATGTTTCCGGGCGGCAAAAGGTATATAGTCCAGGTCTTTGCATATGTGTTCCTGGCAGCTGTATTTCCAATGATAATGCTATGTGTTCTACTAAGACATTTTTAAATACCTACTATGAAATTACAGAACATTTTCTACAACTAACAAATGTAACATTAATTTACATATACAATATAAATAATCAAAGTTCGATCGTGGAATCTAGTTCTGCACGTTGTCACCTATTGTAATCTAGTTCCTAAACTCAAGAGTTTCCTCTCATGTCCGCTAGAGGGCGCTTCAAAAGTCTGCAATGTGAGAGGTCGCTTTCGTAACAGCATTAATTTCGTAGTAGTAATGCAAAAATATCGAACTCAAATCCACGCCAATAACGCATCCCGATTTCACCAAACTCTCCAAAAAGATATCTAAACATTGTCTAGGTCATAGCTCAACTAACAAAAGCCGCACTATACGATGATCCGAGGATTGATAAATGCTCCTAGAACCATTAAACAGCACAAACTTTGATCAATCAAATGTTGAGCATGAACTTAACTAATAACCTCAACCATTCAAACTCTTGTTTTTCGAACCAGGAGACCATACGAATAGTGTAATAATGAAAAAGGTTTAAATAGATAGCAATCTAAAGAGCATCTGGCGACATAGTTTTAACGCAAGAACTAATTGCCCTTTCCCCCCGGTACTAATGTATAAGGTCTTAAACTCTGAGGAATATTTCAAAAAAGTGCCAAATCGAAAGAGTTAGCGAGAAATTAATTGTGCAGTTTTAAAATCTGCATGTGTTGGATATCTCTCTACAACTCATGGGAAAGATGTCTGCCGTTTCTCGCAGAAACTAGCTAAATTTGGAAACTTTATTTTAAAAAAATCCGCCGACTTTATGAATTCATATTTCGTCACGAGAGCAAATAGTTTTTGCATCCAGAAGCATGCTTTACAATGATCTTACGATTGCTTTTTTTTAAAAAATCATTATTATACACTATCGTATGAAGTTACAATGATCTAGGAATATAATTGATCCTAGCTTTGTTGGTTCACAGATTTTGGAGTCGTTGTTTTTGGAGTCGTATTTTGGAGTCGTATGCCGAGTGGGTATAAACTTCGCATAATTATATTCACAGCTATGAATTTATTAAATGCATATACTGTTAAAACTGCAGTTGCACATGGCTCCTTTTAGGGTGAAACGTTGTAGCACCAGTGTTACCCCTGAAGAGTTCCACTTGATTGCCTATGGTACCTTTGAAGGTGCCATTTGACTCTCTTGGCATGGGGCATCCAATGGGTGCCGTAGGATACCCATGGGATGCCACAGGGAACCAAAATCACCCTCGAGGGAGCCACACGGAGTCAAGTGGCATCCTTCAGGGGTGCCACTGGTGTTACAACGTTTTACGCTAAAAGGTGCCATGTGCTACCTGTAATTTTAACAGTGCAGTAATTGCTTAAAATTCATGTCACTAACAGATTAATTTCTCTTACAGGATATGGCCAAACTGACATTGAATATCTCATTTCATCAGCACGGTCCAGTCTTTTACACTTCAAAAATTATGTAATGTCACGAATCATCTAGTTTGTCGATTAAAATGAAGCAGCACAGTTCGTTTATCATTGTTTCTGCCTTCCAGTGTTCCGTACAACCTTTCACGAAGCAAGCATTTGGAAACTTTATAATTTTTGTACCTTATTCAAGAAAAATAACATAGATAATAATGAAATTATGTAACCAACTATATGACTATATCATGTGCAAACTACTAATGTATATGAGATGTAAATATAAATAACGGTATTTACATTTTATGTACTGAAAAAGTAAATGCAATAAATGTCTTGTTGATTCTGTATTTTGATACGTATGTACCGTTCCATAAAGAACACTTTAACTTTGTAAGCCGAGATGAACTAAAGTGCTTGGCCATATTATATTACCTTGAATAAATTTGGTAGCTGTATTTATCAATCCATCTACATCTGTACACATATTAATTTGAATTAAACATTTCTGCATCAATCTCCATCTGCAACTATATCTTAACCAAATCTCCAATTCAATTCAATAACAAAAACTAAAATCATACAAAAAACAGTGAGTTAAATTTATTCAATTAAAACAGGCCAAATTAATAATAATAATGATAATAACCTAATAAATAAATAAATAAATACAAATTACGAAAATAAAAATGTTGTCAATATGTTCTTCATGGCATGTAAGAAAATAGCGTTTGCGAAAGAAAAAAAGCATTTTTTTTTTTTTTGCTTTCATTTAATTAAAATGTGAACAAATAATTAAACTAAAATATACCAGAGAACGTCTCCTTAGTGAAGAAGCACGATTGGAAAAAGAAATGGAATCCATTTCCCGAGAATGTAAGAAAAACCGTTTGTAACAGAAAATTCTTTTATTCAAATAAAATGCGCACCTACAGTAAACCTAAAACAGGAGTCTCCAAACTTTTAGACCAACGGGACAGTTTTGAAATTTTTGCTAGAATCACCGGACAATCCCCCTTCCCTCCTTCAGATAGAGATACCTGTAGCTCATCATTAGCATTAGTAAAAAGTAATTGAAATGTGTCATAACACACGTTTAGTTAAGCGTTGTGGCATTACTAGAATTTAAAAACAAGTTTCAAATATTACATCAAATCTTCAGGTTTCATCCGCCGGATGCGAAAGTTTTCTTTCAAACAAAGACCACAGTAGGACCGATTTAAAAGACAAAAAATTAGTAAAGTGGATTCATTTTCTAATTTCAGCTTACAAACTTTCTCATATTATTTACACGAGAACCACAGAAACTTAGGGATTTTGATTATGCATTGAGCAATCTCTGCACTTTATAGTCTAAGAAGAAAGTCGCATCTTTCGTCCACCAATCACGTTTCAAGAGATATTTGCATAAAATCCGACGTGTGCCTAAACTTTCACTACAGTAAAGAAAAATGTCTTTTGAAATTCTTGATTTTTGTTACAGTTACATTTTTTAAAACTCCAGACACGTATTTGAGATCATTTGTTCGACCTTCAGTAGAAGTTTGAAAGCATTCAACTAAATAGTTTTTTTCTTTTTATTCAAGTATTTGCATTGTGCCTACACTTTTGCGACGCACTGTATATACCTATGCTGTTCTTTTATGTACTCTGAATCGAGTTGTTCCGTAACATTTTGAGGCCTGATTATAAATTTTTGCTGCTAGCAACATGAGATGAAAAATGATGAAATCTATTTTTTTTAAATTGTACTAAAATGTTTATGAAGTTTAATCATCAACAAAAAATGATCAACGAATCGCCAAAAGTATCTTCGTTTCATTTCAAGGTTGCAACGAAGTCCCTTTGTCACTCAAAAACCGCCCAACACACCAAAGATTGCAATTGATCGAATCACTGGTTCATTGGGTGGATGGTGGAACATTCTATAATTTACCTAACCGAATTTGAAATATTGAATATAAATTCAGTTTTACGAAAGATAAATCGATGAATGAAGCTCCCAGGAATCTAAAGCAACAAAACCCACCAAGAACTCACAGAATTCATTAAAACTGCTATTACATATCATGTTTATGATAATATTTGGTGAACTTCTGTTATATACATGTAAATAAACTTAATTCACTAAAAATTAGCTATGCACACTTTACAAATAGAACCATAAAATATACACTGACACATTCAAGGATGTGCATTGTACAATTTGTGAAAAAAATTAACAAAGAATGCTCCCAAAATTGAAATAATCTTAGATCTACTGGAATTGCTGAACTTAGTACAGTGGCGTAAGATGGATTTTCTCTAAGGGGGTGCCGTTGGAGCTTATGGATGTAAATCTTGTCTGTGGACCTTTTGGGGTTTTGGACTTTCTGCTCGGATCACGTTCCGAACTAGTATCTTCCAAAAAGTCTCAATTTTCAGATAAAACTAAGCAGAGGTAAAAAGAAATTTAAAAAAGAAGGAGCAATCAAATTACTTTGTTTAATCCTCGGGATTCGACTTTATTCTAATGGATTAATGCATTACCAGGATACCAACTGAAGTCCGTTCTGAAGTCCACCACGTACTATCATAAGCATCTATAATATCAATTTTATTGAGTTATGTGAGTTCTTGCCGTGTTTTGTTCCTTTTGATTGCTAATGTGAAATACGGGAGCCTCATCCGTCGATTTATCCTTTGTAAAAATCAATATATTTTCAGCGTTTTTATTTCCTTTACATAAATGAAAGCATGTTCTGTCGTCCACCAATAATGAAAAGTTATTTGATCACTCGCAATCTTTGGTGTTGTGTAGAGATGTAAAATTTCCGGAAATTTTGAAGCGATGGACCGGAGGAAAAAAAACGGTTTTTTTCCTGTTTTTTTCCTGAAAAATTGGAAAAAAATGAAAAATTGACTTTTACAATTAAAAAAAGCGTTTTTTAATAATTTTGTTTTTCTTGGACCATTTAAAAGGTTAATCATTAAAAATATATGCAATTAACACACATTATTTTTCCTGATGACAGAAATACGCATAATTAGGCAGGTTTTAATAGGAAAAAAAATAGCCTTTCTGTTTTATGACTCAAAGCTTTCTTGGCCAAACCCCACAAATGAATCATATCGTCATTTCACTGTTAATATTGGATAAAGTGCGTCTAACCCTTACAATTAAATTTTCTATTTTAGACTACATTTAAAACTTAAAATAATAAGTAGATACTTTAAAACATCAATAATAGTGTTTGAAAGAAAAATCAGAATGATTTTTCTCCCTTGAAATATAACCTCACTATCTAAAAATGAAAACTATTCAGTTCTGGTTTTTCCCCACCCAACCTAAATCCAAATAAAAATTAAATAACTTTTTTTTAACCTTTCTAATAGAAAACTATAAACTGCGTAATGGTTTCTAAACCTGAACAAAATTTAAACTGGAGTTTCAACTTACTGCACTGCCTTCTAAGTAGGGAAGCACCGATTAATCGACAGTACCGATTAATCGGCCATAATCGGCCCCTTCGCCAATTATTAATAATCGGCAAAAATTTGCCGATTAATTGGCGAAAAAATATTTTTTAAATATTATTTTTCAAACTACACCTTCAATAAGAAATTATGATGATTAAATTTACTGACAGAAAAGAATTTTCTGCAAACATTACTATAACATGTAATATGAAATTGTACAGAGTAAAAGGAAAACAAATAATTCAGAAATGCTTAAAACTGAATGAAATATTAAAAATTTACCGTCATAGCTGATATTCACATAACACTATTATGAACGATTAAATTACTAGACATTTAAATTGGAATGCGAAAATCGTGAGTATTTCATTTTATTTATATTCAGCCAAAGTTTGCCGACTAACTGTAGGAAAAAAAATATTTTTAAATCAGTATACCTTGGGCAAGGATTTACCATGAAAAATATTTATGAACAATAAATAAATGACCTTCTGCAAACACAAGAGTAACATGTAGTACGAAAGTGTAGAGAGAAAAAAATAAGACAAATAACTGAAACACTGTATAACGGAAAAAAGTATTTAAAAAAAATAATCCTCATAGTTGATATAAATTTTTAAAGAAATTAACTTTCCCAATTTGAATAAATATGCACATATACGCAATGTTGAAACATTTTTCGTGCATTGATATTTTTCTCCATTACCATAGTGTTTCAGAGAACTTTACAACGTTCACAACGAATAAGCTTTGGACCGTTTTTCATAGATACTAATAGGTTAAAAATAATTAAAATTAAAAGTGCTCCTAAATAAGCGTGCTCAACACAATTTCCCCCCTTTTTTCTGAATTTTTGTGTCTAGCTTATTTTATATATTAACTATAACATGAAAATTAGCTAATAGAAATTGGATAAAATTGTGAAATTATTTTCGAAAAGTTAGGAAAATGGAGAAAAATAGTCTCCCAGAAATAAATTCATCACTAGTGTTTCTATAATCGAAATTGTAAAAGAAAAAAAGTGATGTAGACATTGACAGTAGTAAAAATGATAATTAATCGTTTAAGCCGATTAATCGGCCGATTATGAACAGCCGATTAATCGGTAATCGGTAATCGGCCAATTTGCTTATCGGTGCATCCCTACTTCTAAGCACAATAGTCGTACCGCTACTTTTCAACAAAACCAGAGTAATTAACCAGAGGTTGCTCTCTGTTTCGTATATGTTATTAATAAAATGTTTTGTAGTCATTTGTGATTGGAAACTTTTTTTTTAACCTGCTGAATAAAAAGTCATCACAACAAAATATATGGAGGCGCAGCTCTTTAAAATGCAATATCTCAGTTTGAGCTCAATTGTAGATTCTACTATGTGCTTAGCAAGCACGGCAATATACATATACATGTAGTTCGCATAGTCAGCGGAAACCTAGTTCTGTGGCTGAAGTTATGCTTATTCATTTCATGAAGAAGCAAAATTAGTTCTTCACTAAAAGGACGTTGGTTTTGTTAAAGAAGTTTCTGTGTAGAGTTGTTGTGTTGAGAGAGTTTTAATAGTTGATAGCGTTGAATTCTGCTTGGAATTTGCAATAAAGGTTAGTGTACTTACTTTAATATAGTTTTTTTTATTGTTTAGTTATTTATTTTATATTTTGTGTTACTTTAAATACACAGAACGTTAATAGTTATTATCTTAGTACGATTTGAACTCAGAATTGTTAGACACATAAAAAATCTTTGAAAGATATGTAAACTATTTAAATTAAATTATTATTTTTTTTTTGTAAATATGCTGTCACAATGTTAGTAAGATTGCATATTAATATGAAATTTAGGAAAATATCAAAATACCAAAAGGAAATTAACAATTTTTAACAGAAAATTGATAAATCTATGATATAAAATTAAATATGTATATGACAGTTGATTTTATACATACACAAAGTAGAGGAAATACATAAAGAAAATCAGTCAAAAAGTGAGGTAATGCCTTTTGTATGAAAGAATTCATATTAATATAAATGAAAATTTTTGTGCATAAGCACTTATCAATAATGAAATAATTTTACCTTTCAGTGGCGATATGTAATTTTTCATAAGAAATAATTTATGCACTTTTAATATCAAAAATACACTAATAGTAGGCCAATTATAAAATCTGTTGTGTTTACAAAAGTTGGAATTTAATCAGAATTATTTTTTACCTAATTGAGCAGTGGTTCACTTATTACAAAATATTAAAATGTGTTTTTAACATAAATTTCTCTACTTATTTACTATTGCTTTAACATTTTTAATTCAAAATTGTGCTGTCCTAGAGTAGAGAACGTAATTTTTATAAAATGGCCAATATTCAAGTATTCCCTTAAAAACTGGATAAATTTTATTTATTTTTTTTCTGGTTTCTAAGCTGAAAATTATCGGGGAGTATGATCAGAAATTGAACATTTTAGCACAATTTCAGTATCAAATTTCATAATTACCCTAAAAAACTAGTATTTTGTACACGATTTTAAAAAAATGCTCTTTGATACCTGCAATGTAGTTAAATAAGGGGGAAAAACGAAAATAAGGGCTATATGCTTTTGCATCAAGATGTTTAGGGGATTTAAATGAAAAACAAAAATGCAGGATTCAATAAATTAACGCTTCTAACAATTATACAAACAAAGATTTTCTAGTCATTTCTTTCTTAAAAATTAAATGGAAAAAAAAACTGTTGAAAATTAATGCAAAAAAAAAAAAAAAAATGCTTTTGAAACAAATTAAGACCAGTTTATTAACTGGTCGGTCTTCTCCAGTGATTCCCAATCTTTTTGAGTACATCATTTATGCTGAAATTTATCATTATTTACCATTTTATGCTGAAAATTTTAATTTCATTAAACTGAAAATTTGAAAAATTCAATTTTTGAGGAGTGGAAATAAACCTCCTCGGAAAAAGCGGAAAAAAACCTGTTTTTTTCCGAAAGTTTCCGGTTTTTTTCCGACCATTTTCATCTCTAGTGTTGTGTTGGGCGGTTTTACACTTACGAAGGGATCTCGTTGGAACCTTGAAGTAAAACAAAGAAATTTTTGACGATTCGTTGTTTATTTTTGTAGATGTTAAATTTCATAAACATTGTAGTTGATTTTTTTAAAGCTATTAATACCTTTTTATCACATGATCTTCGCAGGAAAAATTAATAATCAGTCCCCAAAATTTTACGGAGAAATTCGATTCACAGGAAAATTATTTGCCTTTCATCTTCTTTTAGGGGACATAAAAACGAGAAAGATATATTGACAATGCTTCAACCGCCTATATAAAATTTTATTGCAACTTGGAACTGCGTTTAGGTGATTTATACGGCACTTTTAAGGTCGTAGTGTTACATGAGGAAAATACACCATATTCTCACGTGCCATCACTGTCACGAAGATCATTGTTGGAACAATGATCCTTGATTTTTCTTTCTCTCGTCTGTTCCTATCATTCCTTTGGACAACGAAACAATTAAATTTCTCTGAATATATGATTCTGAATTCACAGTTTTGTACCAACTTACTCTGTTTTACTTACATGTCTTACAAGGATTAGTGAAAGAGAAAAGCTCCTTTTTTTTTTTTTTTTTTTGCATATACAAAACAAATTATGTAAGGAAGGCATTGCTGTAGTCGCAACAAAAGCAAATGTTTTATTGCACATAAACCCGAACAAAAAAAAATAATTAAATTAAAGAATATACTCTGAAACCAGTGGTTGGAAGTAGCGCGACAAGTACTAAAACTACTGTAGTAGCTATAATGTTTTGTAGTTTGTAGCGTAGAGCACTACTTTTTTAAAAAAGTAGAGTAATGAGAACCGCGATACAAAAAATACTAGTTTGTAGCGATTTCTGGAAATTACTTTTAAATGGAGTTTTAGAAAAAAAAAAGAAACAAACAAGGTTCAATCGAATTTGAATTTCTGACTGTAACAAACTGCGCTTCGAAAAATATTAAAAGGGTCCTTATTTTTTCCGAAGCTACGAAGTCTGCAGCTATTAGGAATAACTTATTTATCGCCCCTCCCCCTTTATTTTGGTCAGAACATAACCATATCTTCAAAATGCAAGTTCAGGATACAAATCAATAAAATATGTGCATGTAGTCGAAATTAAGAGGAACATATTTAACCCATTAATAACTGACATTTTTTTTCAAAAGAAATTTTGTATACTATTTACAAATAGTGTTTAATGGACACGAAAAATAATTAAAACAATATTATTTTTTTTTATTAAAAAAAGAAAAATCGTCGTTAAAAAGGGACACTAGGCACCAGAGGGTACATACTTTTTTTACTAAAATTTTTTTCTGCCTACGATATAATATTTAAAAAGACATTTTATAAGAAGAAATAAAAGCAGCAATTAACATAAACTGGGAAGCTGGGAATAATTTTAAAAACTTAGCTTTTTGTTCTTGAGATTGTGAACGATGTAATTCTTGATAAAGATCATAATAAAACGGCTACAGAACACACTTTGAAACGGTTATGTGCTGCAATCGGTTAATTATGAATTGAAACAATACCAAAGTAATAATCAAACACTATTATTTTGTTGAAATGTTCATTTTTGGAAAATTCAGACACACTTTTTGGACAGTCCCTAAAAAGGGACGCTAGGCATTAATGGGTTAATTTTGTAACTGTGGATGTATATTAACTCTTAGAAGAAATTGAAGAGCTTTATATTTCTAAGAAAATAATCAACATTTAATAAATTTCTAGCACTTCCTGAATAAAATATTCGCTAGCAAGATATTATAAAAAATTTGAAGGTTGAACTCTTTCAACTTTTGATAAATCCTTTCTTGCTGCAAATGTACGTAAAAATCGTAAAAAATGGCTTTGTTGATAAAAATGGAGCAAGAAAAAAATTTTTTTAGTTATATTTCACTTTCAAATTTGTTATTATAAACCACTTTTCAATTACTTTCGCAAAATCCTTAAACGGTGTAGTAAGTTGCGAAGTAGCGACTACATTTTAAAACTAGTTTGTAGTTGCTACATTTTGCGAGAAGTAGTTGTAGTTAACTACATTTGTAACAAAATAGTTGTAGTTAACTTTAAAAAAAAAATAGTTTTTTCAACCACTGGTTGAAACTATAGTAGGAAAATGGTGAGTAATTTCGATTAAAATGTAGAAAGTACATCGGCGAATCATGGATTTGGTTACCGAAGGGGACAGAAGACATAAAAATTTAGAAATATATTCACAATGTCTGATAACTTGCAGTGCATTTCAATATTAAAGTTGAACTTCGCAAGCGCTCAGATAAAGTTTTTGAGAACTGAAACAGATGTACCTTATTTGAAAAGTGTATGAAAACACATATCTGATTACTCTTAAAAAGGACCGTAGTATCTTGATGTATTTCAGACTTTTTAACTCGATACTTCAATTTAGAAAACAAAGGGAAGCAGGGAAAAAATAGCAGGTCAAGTAGAGAAGTAGAGTTTTTTTCTCAAATAATCGTTTCAGAACAATCTTTATATTAATTAAAATATGAAATGACGAAGACGAGTGTCTAGTTGTCGATACCTTAGCATAGTACTCTATAGTGCGTCGTAAAACTTTAAGCAAAATACAAATATTTAAATAAAAAGAAAACTGGTTAGCGGGAAGCTTTGAAATTTGTACGGTCGCAGACAATATAATCCAAAATACATGTCTGGAGGTATGAAAAATATAACCGAAACGAAAATCAGATATTACAAAGTACTTTTTATTTGCTGTCACAAAAAATTATACACAAATCAGATTTTCTGCAAATATCTCTTGAAACGTGACTGGTGGAGGAAATGCCGAGGCTTTTTCTTAGATTATTGAGTGCAGAGATTGCTCAATGAATAATCAAAATCCCAGAATCTGTGTAACTCACGCCTGAAGAAGATGAGAAAGTTTGAAAGCTAAAATTTGAAAATTAATCCACTTTGCTCAATTTTCATCTTTTAAATCGGTCTTAGGTTGGCTGTGCATAGTTTCTACTTCGTGGAGAACAATTCAGAAACATGTATCTATCAAAAGGATCAAGAAAAATTATATTCTGTAAGAATGAAAGAATTCAAAAACGGGCTCGAACTGACAATTTGTCCTCCAACTTTATCAAACACAGCACTTAGCAGCTTAAGTAGATAAAGAACTGAATCAGGATTCATCGAAAAACAAGAAAATTATTTTATAAACAGCATCAGAAGTAAATGAAGATATTAGCTCAGATCAACAAACTTTTGCTCACATACCAAAAATAACACAACGCAACTTTTCCGCACACTATTTTAAATTTGATATCCAACAAGCTTTTTCAATGCGCCATACTGGTTAGTATCATTTGGCGAAAACAGGCCCAAATTATATTCTCTCATCTCAGATGTGGTGGGATTCATCCCATCCAGTGCTGGATCCTGGCATTTTCTTCGGAAGGGACACGTGGCAGGGACACATTTTACGCAGAGAATCTCAACTTTCAAGCCATAAATATTTCGCTGAACCACTTATGAATTAGATAATTTTAAAAACATCACTAATTTTCTTTTATTATAAAGACAACAACTAATGCTAAGCAAACACTATGCAATGCAGCAAACACTAATGCTAAGTTCGAAGTAGTAAATATTATCTTCAAAATTTTAATTCACATCTTAGAGCAAAAAAAAAAAAAAAATGAAGCTTAGTAACTTCATCTTACCCCCACTTTACCCTGATATAATAGTATCAGCAGATAAATGGGCTAGTAGGTGTACGCAAATGCCATTGAAAATACCTCAGATAAAACCTGATTAAAATCAGTGTTCAATAATAATTTTATTTTAAATCATGCTATTCTAAAAGATATTTACTTTGCATTACTCTAAAATGTTATTTTTACAGTGGGGAAAGTTGGAGGTACAGTAGGACTCCGACTCCCATGAACATGTTCCACTGTGTCCCAAAGCAGTATTTTTAACCAAGAGTCAAAAGTTGCAAAAAAAGTATATGTATTTGTTTATTTATTTATTTATTATTGAAATGAGGAACATTGCATGCGTGCAATTAAGAAAGTTTCAGCTTTAAGTTAATTTATTGATAGTGTCTATTGAATAATAATTTTCGCCTCAATTCAAGAAAGTAAAACTTGTATGATTTGGACCGTGGTGCCAACAAGTGGCTAGTCTCCAAAGTATTACCAAACACAATTACTAAAATGTAGTATACTTTTCATATTTTTAGTACTTGACTTTAATTAAAGTTTCCATTTGTCCTACTGTATCCCACTCTCTCCTACCTACCGTGAGTTGGCCAGATTCTAAAATGAATCTTTTGACAAAAGCAAATTACTTCGTGGATATAGGAAATAAGCCGCTAACTTCGTTGAGAAAAATTTTTATGACTGCAAAAAATGCATAAATTTTGCTCTCTCTATTTATTTCTTGTTAAAAACGACAAAAATTTATGTTTGTATAATTGTTCAAATAAGGATTCTTCTTGTACGAGCTCCGAAATTTCGGAAATAAAATATGTAATGTCTCTCAGAAACAGTATTAAAAAAAAGAAGAAAAAAATACACACGCATCTTACATGCATAGAACCAAAATCTAGGGCAATAACTTACATTGAATCATGACCTGCAAAGAATTTTAACATTCTGAAATATCAAGCTCAGAAGAAAAGAAGTTTAAGTAGCTCTAAAAATGTTCACAAGTTACTTCTCAAAAGCTACGCGGGATTCAATACTGTCACCATGATCCATAGCAGACTTATTCGACTGTTCTTCTAAGCTAAAAAAAATGACTGTTGATTAATTTAGATTCACGACTTGAAGAAATAAAAGAATTGAACGTCACGTGCTGTCAGGTATCGGGGATGAAAACGCTCTTCCGTGATGCCGTTATTTGGACAATACATAGACAATGAAGCAACGTCCCATAAAATGAATTTTTTGTGACTCCTGAAGTTCTTGGCTGGTTAAAAACAAAGACTCGGGTCTTGGGATCTTTGTTGTCATAACGATGCCGAAGGTCGTTTTGAAGAAGGGTGGTGGTTATATAAAAAGGCTGGAGGGTACTGAGGAATTGTTTGCAATTGAACTTCTGGTGGCAGTGATCCTTTTGAGTTTCTAGGGGCTCACCCATTATGAAGAAGTTGGTAAGTTTCAGCTGTCAATTATTGTTATGTTTTCATAGATTGTGCTTAAAATAAAGATATCAACAGATGGATATGAGATTGTAATTTTTTTAATGTGAAAATCAATTACATATTTGCTTTTCAATTGAACCTCTAATCAGAGTGATTGAATTTGGATTTCTAGGGGCTCACCCATCATACATAGTTGTCAGATTTGATATTTTTTAAATACTTCATACAAAGTCAAATTATTGAAAGGAAATTCTAGCTTTTTTTAATTAAAAATCCACATCGATTTATTCTTAAAAATATTCCGTCTGCTTTTAATTTTTCAGTTTAATGGACTGATTTCTACTCTTTTCATAAAATTCAATAAATGCAATATTTTAAAACGAAAAAGAAAGTAATTTTTCTATATCCCTATTATAATTTAAAACTAAATAATACTTGTAGTTTATTTCAGGAACATTGTTTAAATTCAGTTCTCCACAAAAGTTCTGAGCTAAAAAAATATTTTTTAAAAAGTTAGAATTTTTTTTTTTCTCCTCTCTATCATTAGTTTCAATTGAACTAATTTAACTTCACGATGACGATTACATCAATTGTAATTTAACGTGTTAATTTTTAGTGCAACTCAAATAAAAATTATTGAAATAAATTAGCATTAATTTTAATTATGTTTCATGCTTCATAAATGGAAAGAAAATAGATTCAGTAGTATCGCTTGAGTATAAGAGTGGCTCAATACGAAACACTTTCTCCTTCCCCCCCCCCTTTTTCTTCCCTTTTTTTTTACTGATAAATTAAATTTTACCTGAATAAATATTTGATGAGCAGGAAAGAATAATGCGAATAAACTCATAGTATCATTCAGCTATAATTAATACCTTACTTTAGCATCGGACAAAATTAAAGATAAAAAGTTAATTTTCTCAACATTTTCTCAACAACAATCGTTTGATTGGCATTTTTAAATTTCAAATATGCACCATTTTATTAGTTGCTCCATTTACACTTAAATTGAATTCGACCTTTTTAGTTTCAAACATGATTTTCAATTTTTTTTTTTAGAAATCTATTACTATAAACTGCAGTATGCGCTCAGAAATGCTGTAAGTATTGGCAGCACTTTTTGTTAACAGTATTTATTATGTCACTCTATATAAGTAAAAATGATGTCCAAGCTGCCACTTGAGAAAATTTATTTAGCCTTGCCCTCCTCATAAAAAATACATAATGTATTTTGAGTATTTTGCTTTGAAAGCTACACTGGGACCTTAACTAAAACTCTGTATTTAAACTGAATAAATTAGTTTTTAATCTAAATAATAGCTTCTTATTCTGTTCTTATATCTGTACCTCAGAACCAGACTAACGTAAGTCCATTTTCGTCATTTTTCGGTAGAGGGGAAATACAATTGTCGAATACATCGTTTTTCCCCTCTACTGAAAAATGACGAAAATGGACTTACGTTAGTCTGGTTCTGAGGTACAGATATATTGTCATTGTTGTAATAATGCTGTCCTTTATTTATTTAGTTTTTATTTATTCTATTTTTGGTAAAATATTAATTTTTTTTCAGGCACTTTTCGTTTTTGTAGCAGTGCTAAGCACAGTCATGGCAACTTATGTAGTACCTTATTACCCACCATTGACAGCGCCCATTGCAGCAGCCCCATTTTATAATCCGCTAGTGTACTCTTATAGTTATGGTTATACAGCACCGTTTTCAGCACTTTGGCCTGTTTGGTACGGAAAGTAAAAAAAGCTAAAGTTTGAAAATTTCAAAGTAAGTTCTCTATCTCCATTTTTTCTAGTATTTATATTAGGGATGCACCGATAAGTAAAATGGCAGATTACCGATTAATCGGCCTAGCCAATAAATGATCAAGATGATTGTTTTTAATACTACCAATTTCACCATCACTATTTTATTTCCTTTTGTTTTACAATTCTGATTTTAGAAATAGTTATTAATTTTATTTCTGCGAAAAAAATTGTTTTCCATTTTCGTATATTCCCAAAATATCCCCCAAAGTTTTATCCAACATTTTTGAACCAATTTTTATATTATTGTTATTAAAATTACATTGACACATAATATAATAAACACATTATTAATTATGTTAACTAGACATGAAAACGAAAAAAAAAAGAAACAGGAGGAGCACTCGTAATTTAGTAGTGTTTTTAATTAAAATTTATTTTTCAATTTTTAGTAGCCATTTAATTCAAGACTTAATTCCTTGTGAAAATTTGAGGCTATCTAAAAGCACTATGCTGAGGAAAAAAGTATCGACGTGTGGAAGATGTTGCTACATTATATATATTGCGTATATTTCTTCAAAATAGAAAAACTAATTTGTTGAAAAATTTAAATCAACTGTGACGATTTTTTTTTTATTTATTTTGAATTATATATTTTGTTTTTACTCACTACATTTCCATATTACATGTGATATTTATGTTTGCAGAAAATTTTTTATTTCTTGTTTATAAATTTATTCATCGTAGATTCTTGTTCCAGGCATACTAAAATTACATATTTTTAAACATTTTTTCCGCCGGTTAATTGGCGTAATTTAACAGATTACAAATAAAATACTCATGTTTTTGCATTCCAACTTAATAGTGCAGGAATTTAATTATTCCCAATAGTGTCAAATGAATATTAGCTGCGAGGGTCATCTTTTAATATTCCATTCAGTTTTACCCACTGTATGAGCTATTTGTTTTGTTTCTCTGTTCCCTTGACAGAATTGCAGAAAATTACATTTATTTTCTGTTGATAAAATTGCTCAGCATAGTTTTTTGGTGAAGGGACACCCCCCCCCCCCAAAAAAAACATAAAAAGTATTTTTGCCGATTAATCGGCAATATTTTGCCGCTTATTAATAATCGGCTAAGTGGCTGATTAATCGGTGCATCCTTAATTGAAATAACATGTCTACGATATGAAGCAAACGTTTACCTCTGTAAGGCAACTTTTTAACAGAAAACAAACGTTGTTTAACACTAAGTACTAAGTATAGAATATAATGTACAAGCCTCATCTATGGGTTTGCAAGAAACCCTCTTTTAAGTGTAAAACAGTTGTGAGTCTAAATCTATTGTGACGTCTGCTGAGAATCTGGAAGCTCAACTCCCCTCTCCCCCTTTTTTCGTTGAATTCGGAAAAGCTTTGGTTCTTTGTAACTCAGAAACACGTGTATGCAACAAACTTTGCAAATTGTGCTGTAAAATACTGGTTTTCTAAAAAATAACGGAAGAGACAGGAAATAAAACTATATATTTATGCTATACATGCATGTAAATATTCCAATAAAATACAAAAATTTAAAATCATTGCTGTTCGGGTGTCACAAGGAACTTCGATGCAGAAGACATAAGCTAGCAGATCAGATTAGCAGATATTTAACAGACTTCAAAAAAGGAGGAGGTTCTCAAATCAAAGCGTATGTTTTTTTTTTTTTTTTTTGTATGCACATAGCATCTGATCTACTGAACCGATTTGGACGATTTTTTTTAATCGACAGGAGATGGTGTAACTTAGGTACCATGTACTCATATGACGATATTTGTTCACTAGAAAAAGTTATGATCGAAAAACTAAAATTTCATGTTATTTAAAACAATATGTGCTATCGTAAATCCTTACTTCAATGAGCGACCCGATGGTCAAGTGGTTAAACGCATCAGGTTGAAGTTCCTGATGGCATGAGATCGAGTCCTCTTTTGAGGACTCGATCTCATGCCATCATGATGCCGATCTCATGCTGTTCAAAAAGGACTTTTTTGAACTGCAGCATGGTTTTTTAACTTTATTTTGATTATTTGAAGTGCATTTACACTAGAAAGAATGAAAAAAAAAATATTTTTGAAAAAAAAAATAGAACCGACTTCAGTTGGAAATTGCTCTAAAAAGTAAAAAATATTTTTTTTTCTTTGAACACCATCGAAACTACTTTTAAACAAAAGTTTTGAAGTCGGCGCAAAAACAATGTATAGAATTATACGCAACTACAATTCAACTATAAATATAAATTTTAATGGATACATTTCATTGATTACCACACATTCGTGTAATGGTACAAATATTCTGATTTTAATTTTCAATGCTTTCTATGAAAAATGCTGGCAAAATATGGTTAAATATCATTTTACCTATCGTTTTTGCGCCGATGTCAAAACTTATGTTTAAAAGTAGTTTCGATGGTGTTCAAAGAAAAAAATTATTTTTTACTTTTTAGAGCAATTCCCAACTGAAGTCGGTTCTATTTTTTTTCCAAAAATATTTTATTGATATGGTGACATAGAGGCTCACGAAGAGGGGTTCCTTGTATTCCCTAAACATGCGCACACAACAATTTTTGTGCTTTATCAACGTTATTTATCCGGGTGGTTAAAAGAAACCCTAATCTGTATCCACTCAACAAATTTTAAAAAAAAATCAGTTATTTGATGGTATGCGCTAGAGATTGTGATAGTTACAAACAGCACCCAAATCATGGTTATGGCTACAGTGAGAAAATTTCGAAAATTTAAAAAAGCAATACCCACTTTTTCTTTGCGAAAATTGGTCAGTGAATTGAAAGGAACCAAATGGCGTTCCATCGATTTACATGACGCAAATTTCCTACGTAAAAAAGCATTTACAAAGAGGATAGCGTCATAAAAGACTTACAGCAAAATAAAGAGGACGAGCTTTGATGCACTTTGTGTAATTCAAAGGTTCAGACAGTAATAGAAGTATCCATCACTGGTAAAACCTTTAACACCTTAACCCTCAAACCCCTTTCTTTCAGTCAACTGTTCCAATGTGCTAACTGTAGTCGTTCCAATGCCCTTTGCGCCTTTTCAATATGCCAATCAATTTTCATAAGGAAAAGTGAATGATGCCATTTGAAAATTTCAAAATTCTCTCATCGCGTAACCAGTCATGAGAGGGTGCAAGTGCACACTCCCTTGCACCTCCCGCCAGTGTTGAGCTAATTTTAATTGCATGAACAATTGAATCGTTTATTTCGAAAAGGTAACATCTCTATTTTGATCTCCTCTGTCTCTTTAGAAAATTAAACAGCGCACGGTTACATTTTTGAATGTCATAATCAATGAAAAAATGCCTTTAGTTAAGTACACAATTACTGCAATAATTTACCAAATAACCATTGATTATGACATTCAAAAATATAACCGTGCGCTGTTTAATTTTCTAAAGAGACAGAGGAGATCAAAATAGAGATGTTACCTTTTCGAAATAAACGATTCAATTAAAGATTAACAATTGAATTATTAGCAAACGTAACCACAACAACTAACAATTGATCAATTTTAATTGTGAAAAATTACAATTAGCAATTTATTAATTGTTAACTCAGTTCATTAATTCAGTTAACAATTTATAATTTGTTAACTGTAGCAATAACAGTTAACTGTAGTAAACTACAATTAATTGTTAAGAATTTTGTTAATTGTAATTACCTGCAATTAACAATTGCCAGATTTTTTAATTTTAATTAAAACCCTTAAAAAATTACTGGCTTTGTATAACATACTGTATAACGACTGGTCTACCTGGGACGTGGACGAGTGCCATATTACTGGCTAACTATTTAAATACACATGTTAGAAACAAATAAAAAATAAATGTCAATAAACACACATGTGTGTTTATTGAGTACTGTACACACATGTGTGAATATACTTGCAACACAAATGCGAAATCGGATAATACTTTAGTCTTCATCCTGTGCACTGCACTCTACCTATTGATACATAAAGTGAATTGTTAGTTTTAATTGTTTCACAACACAATTAATTGCAATTATTTTGATTGCGAGAAACGATTAACGTACAATAATTCAATTAAATTAATTGCAAAGTGTAATTAATAGCGATTAATTTAATTCCAATTACGTTTTTAATCGATTAACAAGGTAATTGAAAAAACAATTGATTAATGCCCAACACTGTCACCTACCGCCGCTCGTGGAATGAAATGTTTCAATGAGAGAAAATCATTTTAATTAAATCAATTTTTCATTGCACCCTACTTAATTAGACACTTCATTCACATTAGAAAAATAACATTCTAATATCGCTGTTCGAATAAAAATTGTTTTGTTTTTTTAACTTTATATTGAGATAAGGACCGCAAATACAAGTATTTGTTCCAATTTCTAAATTGTTAGTGTTACACGGATCAGTCTAGTTTAATTGAGTATCAGCAATGGCGAAGGCAGTGATGTATAGGATATATATATATATATATATATATATTGTTTTGTTTTTCCAGCAAATTTTCAGTTTTATAAATCAATTTTGCTACACATTTTTTTGTGTGATTTAATCTTATGTTTTCTTTCACTGGTCAAATTTATTTTTAAAGAGTTCTAAGTATATCTTTTCTTAGAATTGGCTAAAACCGTAAGGGTAATGCTATTGCAAATAATTTATATTGCCCCGATTTAAGAAACATTTTGAAATTGCTAAACTTAATACCGTTGTTTCGCGGAAAATTCCTCGTCATCCAATTTACTGGATTGCAAAATAACGATATCGCTTGAAACTTTTAAGTAAAATTTTAATTGTTTTTCCATTACTTAAAATGTTCTCTCTCCTCTATGTGTAGTATAAATCGTAATCAACCAGAAATGTGTAAGGGCGAATATCAGGAAAAGTGCTAATTTAAGTCACAAATGAATTATTCAAGCACTTCCAAATAAAAACCCAAAATTTTTCTTTTTTCATACAGTAAACTGCGTCGCACAAACAATCCATGACAACATTTTCAGGTTTTACTTTAATTTGTGACAATAGAACTCTTTTTATTGCTTCAATGTCATGTCGGCAGAGCGTCACACATTCGAATCGCCAAGTTCAAAAAAATCCTGTGGATTATAAAACATCGCAGTAAAAACAAATACTAAAGGAAATAACGTGTTTTATGTTCATTTTATCTAAAACACAAGAGTTAATCGTCATAGATGAATTTAGATCGATAAAAAAAGCAATTTCTGCTCGTCACAAGTTTTCATAACATGACGAGTGAGCCAGCTTCCGAAATGAAAATATCTAGACAAAACATTTTTTTGCGCCAAAAATTTACGCTGGGTGAAGCTCTAATATGTGATGTTTCAGTTTCGATAGAAAATGTTCACTTCGGCTGCATTGAATTACAGGTACGATTTTTTCAATCTTGACTTTTCTGTTTCTACCAAATGAAGTGTCATGTCAGCAGCGGAAATTAAGACACAAAATAAATTAATTTTTCAATCTATTTTGAATAATGGAAAAGAAACCTACCGTCTTGCGTCTTGGGCATAATAAGGCGTTTTTATTTTCGAATCTTTAATTAGAGATGTTCAGCTATCATATTGCGGGAAATTTGTCATGTCGGCAGCGCCGAAGTAGAAGATATTTGTTACGAAACTGATGCGTGCGTAACCAATGATTTTTTTGCAATTCTTTCTTCGTGTTATGAGTTGAGTTTTAACCTTTTGGATCGGGGCTGTTTTTTTTTTGGAAATTTTTCTTTCGACCCAAGTAGTACGACAGTTGAACCACAGATTTCTTTTCCATTGAAAAGAGAAGGTATAAACTGTCGTACCAGACGTATGAAACCTTTAAAAAATCCCCGGCTCCAAAGGGTTCGAGTGAAAATTTCAACCCCGTCCTTTAAAGAAAAAAGAGTTATGGTACAACATGTGTACCGCCCGGTTCCTAAAGGTTAAAGAACAAAGATAATTTCAAGTGCATTGCCGAATTTTCCATG
This sequence comes from Uloborus plumipes, assembly GCA_038373865.1. Classification (NCBI taxonomy): domain Eukaryota; kingdom Metazoa; phylum Arthropoda; class Arachnida; order Araneae; family Uloboridae; genus Uloborus; species Uloborus plumipes. The sequence goes on from JAXGGA010001920.1 coordinate 116,398, forward strand.
ATTGGAAGCAGTTTGTTTTTTAAATGCTTCAAAAACATTAATTTTTCCGCAAAATTTGAGTTTTCAAACAAAATTATTGCCATTTTTCACCGTCTTTTCTTTTACATCAATATTCAGACCTTCGTTCGTAACTACCGCACCCAAAAATATAATTTTGTTTTAAAATGGAAAACTTACGAACAGTTTAGTGCAAATCCCCCCCCCCCCCCCGCCAAACTCTGTCTTGACTTAATTGCGTTTTTTAAGATTGTGTTAAAAATGTTATTGAATTTTGATTTAACTATTAACCTATTTCGCTGTTTGAAAAAAACTTTGTCGCATTAATTTAAACTTTAACTTTTAATTAGTCTCTAATTTTATTTATGAAACAAAAAAGCGTTCAGGCTGAGTAAGTATTATATTCTAAGTAATAATTTTCTTTTCAAACATAAAAGGTAGTGAGTGAATGTGTTTACTTTTGTACACTAAGTGTAAAATCTGCAATATTTGTCAGATCGGCAGCATTCTCATCATGTCGGTAACGCTCAAAGACAACCCCCCTAAAATGGGGGTAAGTGTTCACCTTGACCATGAACCTAATTTTAAAAAAAATGTTACTAATGTGTATTTGAAATACCCTATTAATTTTATTTTCTGAGTATCTTTAAAAATTGAAAATTTCCATGGTCAAATTGGCACTTTTCCTGATATTCACCCGTAAACAATTTAGTTATTTTCTATGTCAGTGCTATCAGGTAGCTCAAGTAAAAATTAAATACTAGGATTTTTTTCCCATACTTAAGGATGAAAAAAAAAATTTTAAAAACATGTGTTCATATGAATTTGACGGCCATTAAAGGGGAATATTTACTTATCATGGTACTGCAATATTAAACGTATCCTATATAAGATCATTAGATATCCAAAGTAGTTCTGGACAACTGATGAAGTTTGGAAGCACAACGGAAGAACCTTGCACAAATAAATAAATTTGATGAATAATATCAGAAATTCGTACAAAATGAATAGATTAGCAATTTTCAGGGGAAAAACTGGTTGAGAAGAATAAAATAGTTTTGAATAATGAAAAAAAATAAGATCACATTAATGTTGAAAAATATTTCACATGGGAAAAAGGACCTAATTCAAAAGGGAAAAAAAGAAAAAAATAGGAAAAAAGCAATTTTACAAATACTTATTGCTAATAAAGAAAGAAAAACTATTAAAAGATTAGTAAAATTAAAATGTGCCGTTTTATTAATACCATTATTAAGACTTTTTTTCCCCTTACAGATACATATGGATGTGCCAGAAAGGATTGAATGCGTCTACAGACGGTAAAAAAGAACGCAAAACATCTTGAAATCGATATGAATAAAGTTTGTTGTAAACCAATACCTTGTTTGTTTAAGTATTTTAACTAAGAAGCTCGATAAGAGCACCATTTACACGACCTTTTCGTAGATTGTAGCAAAATTCAAAATTAGCCAATTTTAGGTTTAATAGTTGAAAAAAAAATTTAATTACACTTATGAAAAAACTTAACTATTTATAGGGGAAATACTTATTATTAGTTACATTTTTTATTTTTTTCATGCTAAAACAACTTATTTATTCATCTTTATTACATAATGGAACACAATTTATAGGTATACATGGCAAATTATGCATAGTTAATGGGTCGAAAAATAACTAGATTTAGTAACGATTTTACAAACTCATTTGATTAATAAGTTGTCAAAACGCTAGGTGTATGTACATACATGTACACGCTTTAACAAAACAAAGGCTACTGAGCTAAGTAGAGTTTTACTTTTCTACAACAAGTCTATTCATAGTGTCCAAAAAATCTCAACAATAAAATATTTTTGAACACTAATAAAAACAGGCCCATCGTTTAGAGATCAAGAAGTCAATTTCCCTCGGTGTCTGAATTTCCCCAAAATGCACATTTCAACCAAATAATAGTGTTCAATTAGTACCTTGGTATTGTTTCAATTCGTTATTAACAGATTGCAGCACATAACCATTGTAAAGTGTTCTGTAGCAGTTTTAATATGATCTTTATCAAAAATTACATCGTTTACAATCTCAAGAAAAAAAGCTAAGTTTTCAAAGTTATTCCCAGCTTCCCAGTTTGTTAATTGCTGATTTTATTTCTTCTTATAAAATGTCTTTAAATATTATATCGTAGGCAGAAAAAAAATTAATTACAAAAGTATGTACCCTCTGGGGTATATCGTAACTTTTAAAGGACGATTTTTCTTTCCTTAATAAAAAAAATATTTTTTACATAATATATTTTTTTTATTATTTTTCCTGCCCATTAAACACTGTAACCGGTATACAAAATATCTTTGGAAAAAGAAAGTCAGGCATTAATGGGTTAAGTACGCCCTTTGCACACCCCTTCTGAAAAAAAATTGAAAACTGGAATATCAAGAATTATTTATGAATCGAAATTATCCAATTATTATGTTGAAACCTAACAACGACCTTCACGTTTCATTACTTCGGATGTAAATAACACCAAAAAGAAATTGCAATATTCAAATTAAGTTGGAATTAAAAAAATATTAACGTGACAAAGTAGCACTAGTCTATGGACAAAAATTTATCATTCATAATTTATGCTTTAAAAAGTAATATCCACATATATCTCAAAATATAATTTATGTACAGTAAAATTTACACAAAAACTTATCTTAGTTGCTTCCAATTCATCCTAAATTGCAGAGATTTAAACATATGAAATAAAAACATTTCAAACATTTTTACAATGCTGCAACTTTTTCACGCATGGTTACACAAGTAAACACTAACTGAAGGTCATATAAAAATATTTTTGATTAATATTTCAATGACATGATCCCATTCACTACTAGCTCACCACGTAGTTAAAAAACATGATACATAATCCTTGCTCTCTCTCTCTCTCTTTAAATTGGAAAAGGAACAAGTTAGCCACAGAGAGCCTGTGTCATCCAGTCTGCAACGACATAGATGTTTTGTCATAAAGGTCACAGTAGATAAAATACTCCAATTTCATTTGGAGCACACACCGTATGTTATAGGACGTATATGCGGTAATCGTTTTTGAGGATATATTGTCCGATAACTTATAGTAGCAAAAGAAGACTTTTTCAAGAAAGTAAGAGGATGACGACACAGATTACAACCATTGAAGAACATTTCCCAAAGAGGAGATAGAAGCCTTTGCAATGAAAAGACTATGCTGTTCTCGGGATATCCAATATGCTCCACAAATGCATATTTTCCTCCCTGAAAATAAAATTACCATCATCAGCAACATCAACATGTTTGAAAAGAAATTCACACAAAATGTATTTTAACCCATTAATGAAAAAGGGTACGAAAATATACTATTTCTGAATGAATAATATACCTCAGATTACATTGATATTGCTAATACATCTAACAATGACTGTCTCACAGACACCAGACCAAAATATAATATATATTTTTTCTCTTCCTCTTTTTTTTTTTTTTTTTTGCATTAAGATGAGTTTGAAAAACTTAAGAGGCTGATAATTTCGCACACCCTTTAGTTTGTGGTCCTCGTGACGGCCCTGTGGCTTGAGCACTTTTAAAAAGGGGTCTGAGACACTTCAGCAGTAATCGCAATCGCACCGTTCCGGCCTAATCAATTTTAGTTATTATTTCTAAAAACTTAGTTTGAAAGCTTTATTTATTTATTTATTTATTACTTTAGTTTTATCCATTTTTTATTATTTTCATATAAATTTATTTTATGTTTTTGTATCCTGCCCGTCCAAAAATTTTTAGCCCAACTTGGAAACTTGGATATTCCTGTTGGAACTGAATACGGCCCTCTGCTTACCACCCTTGAAGATAAAATCTGTTAAATTATTATGTCAAAGAGCAAATCACCCAATAGATGGAGCCACTATCCTTTTGTTTTCAATTATAGTACCACTTTACAATTGAATTCTTTATATCGGGGTTTCGTAAATGGGTACTTCGCAGTAAGGCAAGAGGTGTCACAAATTATAATGACTCTAGGGTACGTGAGATAATTTAATTCAAAAGGGAGCGGCAAATCGATAAAACTTGGGAATCTGTGCTCTGTGTCACCCAATGCCAGATCACCCTTCTAGAATTAAGTGTTTTAAAAAAATAAATAGTAAACCTAGAAACCCCGAATGTCTTTGTATTTTTTTTAGCCGGCGATATTGCAAAAAGACTCCACTGAACAGTAATAACAGTACAACGGCTTATAAAGCTAACCATGGGAGGGAGAGGTCGGCAGGCCCGTCATTTGGGCAATCAAGGGGCGGATATGGATTTTGGGATAGATTTTGGATATGAATGAGTGAGGATGGTAATGAGAGCGGTGTATGTCTTTTTGTTTACTAAAATATTTGATGCACCTAATCATTGTACAGACATTTTTCACACAAAATTCTTATTTTATTAACAAAGTTATGAAGGCTGTTACTAAAACTTTGAGGGTCATGAAGCCTAATAATAATAAAAAAAAAAAAAACTGTTGGATGGTAATGAATGAGGAAAAATGCTTGGAATAAATTTTAACTATGCAAGAAACATATTAATGTACGCAATCAAACACAAAGCTTTTTTTAATTAAGATATTTGAAGCTTTGAAAAATCTGTTTTAAAAATTCATTTTAGTATTTTTGCAGTCTTGTCAGATTATTAAAGACAGACATTCTGACTAGGGACAGTGGACGGTACTAGTACCAGTGGCGGCGCCAGCTATGGGGCAGGGGGGCAATTCCCCCCCCCCGTCGGAAACGTCTTGCCCCCCCTCATCGGGGAAAATTTCTAACTTCGTCGGGAAAATCCGACGATCAAATTTTCTGACAGAAATCTGAGTGCCGAAAATCTTTCCGATCCCGACGGATCAGTAAACTGTTTTCAATAAAATAACTCAATCAAAAAAATTTTTTTTTCTAAAATATTCTCATTATTTAACAAATTACGCGTTTCCAGACCAATTTTGAACACGAGAACCTTCGGGAGAAGGTTACACTAAGTTCTGCTGGAGAAAGTTATTTTTGTTCACGTTGAAAGGAACAAATCTTCCTCTTTTTTTCTTACCAGATGTCCTTACCCGCAAATTGCCAGCAACATGGCAAACGGACATTCATTGTCACTTTCTGAGAATCTGATAATCATCAACAATAAATAGCTGTTCCCTACCTCATTTCTTAAAATCAGCCGCTAGACACTTGTTTCTCTCCAGGGACTTTGCTACCCTCTGAGGAGGAGCGATACTTCAGACTCGGGGATTAGACCCCTTTTTCTTCTCGTAAACAAGTGCCGCGGGCTCTCGAGCGTTGTGCATAGAGAGCTAGTAAAGAATAGTCTGAAAAAACGAAGCATACCCTAGGCCACAGTTCAAATTTGCCTTTCGCACCGTCACGTCATGGTGAAAGGATGCACTAAAACTTTTCATTCACGGAGTTACTTCTTAACACTTTACCGACCGGGCGTCGATTAATCGACGTTTTGTTCCCAGCGCTTACCGACCGGGCGTCGATTAATCGACTTTGAACCGATCTGTGGTGAGTTAAATTTTGTTACCCTACAATAACACGAAGCGTACAATTTTACCAGAGTTAAGGAAATGCACATATATCCCCGCGCGTCAGTCTAGGCCAAAACCGAGTCGGTGTCTTGGACGATCTGCAGCTGAGCGGGCGGTGAAAGGGCATAGGATGTTCGAATCGCTACCGGTCGGTAAAGTGTTAACAAGAGTAAAAAAATCTTAACCAAAATTTAAACGAATTGAAATTTGTTAGAAGAGACCAGATGTAAATCATATCCAGAAGTAACTGGGTAAGTGTGTGTTATAAACTTTTGAAATGCTTTTTTTTTTTTATTTTTAGCAATAGGGGCAGTATGAATTTGATTTTTTTTTGTTGTGTTTTCTTTCTTCGTTTCTTTCTTTCTTTCATTTAAAACCGTACACATTTAGATAGCAACGAGTTAAAAATTAAATCTCCCCCCTTTATGTTTAGAGGTGAGGAAAAAAAGTGTTGATACTTTTTTTTCGCTCATATTTTTCACTCTCAAGCAGACTAGTTTATAAAATAATTCTTTTTATTTATTAAGTTCAATTACTAGGGATGCACCGATAAGCAAATTGGCCGATTACCGATTACCGATTAATCGGCCGTTGATAATCGGCCGATTAATCGGTCAAGCCGATTAATGATTAAAATGGTTGTTTTCAGTACTACCAATTTCACCATTACAGTTTTTTCTTCGTTTTTTTTTACAATTCTAACTTTTGAAATAGTTCCTAATTTTTTCTTTCATTTTCCTAATTTTCCCAAAATAATTTCAAAATTTCATCAAATTTCTCTGAACTAATTTTCATATTCTTGTCAATAATATTGCATTAACACATTGCTAATTATGTAAACTAGACATGAAAATTTAAAAAAAAGGAGGGGAGCTATCCAATTTTGAAGTTCTTTCAGTTTTAATTTTTCAATTATTAGTAGCTATGTAATTCAAGACTTTTATTCTTTGTGAAAATTGAAGATTATCTAAAAACAAGGAGAAAAGTATCGACGCATGAAAAATGTTGCTACATTAACTATGTGTATTTTTATTCAAAATAGGAGAATTAATGTGTTAAAAACTTTACATCAACGGTAAGGATTATTATTACTGTTAATAAAATTATTCATCATAATTTCTTAGTAAAGATTTACTTCAAAAAATAATATTTAAAATATATTTTTTCCGCCGATTAATCGGTCCAATTTTGCCGATTATTAATAATCGGCAAAGTGGCCGATTATGGCCGATTAATCGGTACTGCCGATTAATCGGTGCATCCCTATCAATTACACTTCATTTGTTTTTCATTTCCTTTATCATTTTCGTTTTGTGTATCTCTGAAATTCTTTCGAAAAATAAAATTGTAAATCTACTTACATCTTTATTGTTTTGTTTAGTTTCAATCCTGATTGTAAACCCCGACGCAACAAGGAAGGGGGTTGACGTGTATAAAGTTGACGTGTCTGTGTATTTGTCGATCTGTCTGTGGCACTCTACAGGCTGATCGGATGGACCGTTTCGAAAAAAAAAAATTTTTTTGAAAGGAGAGTGTTCTCAGCTAGATCGCGTTTTCGAATGACATTAACCCATTAATGCCTAGCGTCCCTTTTTAAGGACGGTTCAAAATAGGGTCTGAATTTCCCCAAAATGAACAAAGCTCACACTTTTTGCATTGAAAAAGGGGTTCCTTGTAGCCCCGAAACACGTGTCTGCAATATACCTGTATATTTGTGCATTTTTAACGTTGGATTTAAACTTTACACTAGTGTTCAATTAGTACCTTGGTATTGTTTCAATTCGTTATTAACAGATTGCAGCACATAACCATTGTAAAGTGTGTTCTGTAGCAGTTTTAATATGATCTTTATCAAAAATGACATCGTTCACAATCTCAAGAAAAAAAAGCGAAGTTTTCAAAGTTATTCCCAGCTTCTCAGTTTATGTTCATTGCTGATTTTATTTCTTCTTTTAAATATAATATCGTAGGCGTAAAAAAAAAATTTAGTAAAAAAAGTGTGTACCCTCTGGGGTTTATCGTAACTTTTAAGGGACGATTTTTCTTTCCTTAATAAAGAAATTATTTTTTACGTAATCTTTTTTTTTTATTATTTTTCCTGTCCATTAAACACTATTTGTAACCAGTATACAAAATATCTTTGGAAAAAAAATGTCAGGCATTAATGGGTTAATTAACGAAGATATTAATTAAAAACCTTTAAAAGGTTTTTGACGATTTTTGAAGAGAAAAAAAACAAGAGAAAAGTAAAACAGAATAAAAATGAAAAAAAAATTCTGCATCTGATAGAATGTGTTGAAACTTCCATGTTATTTAGAATTCGAATGCTAACGTTTTTTAGAAAATGCGGCTATAAACCTTAAATTTACGTAATTGGAAGCCGCTGTCATTGTTGGCCCACGAAGAAAGAAAACTCAATGATTTAAAATGTTTTTCTGTTGCCATTTTATGTTTGTTAACAATTAAAATACTTGTAGTTGATTTTAGTATGAGGTTTTAAAAGAATATTCAATTTTCCCTCTTTATTCTGCTTTTGCGACTAGCAAATTTACTAATAAGGATTATCGTTCCTTTTCCGCGTTTACCTGGTCCTCTTGAAAACAACTGAATGTATTTAAATTTAAAATGCTTTTTGATCAGTGTAGTTCGTTTTAATATGAGGTCGGCAATCAGGGTCTGGGGTTTTTTAATTTTTTTAATTTAATCCTAATACTTGTACTGTTTTGTTTTGGGTTTATGGTCAGAATGATTACCTTTTATGCGAATGCACCATAAAAAATTAAAACACTGGAGAACGGGGGGGGGGGACTTTTAATTTTTAAATTATACCTGTGCCCCCCTGTCGGGCATTTCCTAGCGCCACCTCTGACTAGTACTAATATTAAACCTCCACATAAATAACTATTATTTAGTACTGTTAAATGACTGTTATTTTCTTCCCATAGAAGCTGACAAATAATAATTGAACGATGTGGAAAATGCTTTCAGGTTTCAATGTCTGGGACAAGAAATAGCACTTTTCTAGAGAATTGCCCATATATGTATAATATTGGATGTCGAGTTGTAGTATTTTATTTTGTAATTTAAAAAATACTTATGTTTACAGACACATCTGTTTAGTATATAAACAAAAGATAATTTAAAACTTTAAATTGAATATGATATCAAAATGTTTATAGTAATAACTAGAGTATTTATTGTAGTTTATGCTGCAGAGAAAAGGGTGTACACTGTACAAGACGAAAAAAAATTCTGTTTCGAGATAAATATGTTCAAAGTAAAAATAATTTTAAATATGATTAATCCAGTTATTGTGTTTAAGCAAAAGTTGCTAGTTTTGTGCACACTCGGAAAGATAAAACAACGATAACACATAAAAATCGGAAAGTTCATTAGTAGGGCAAGGTGATGAAATAAAGATTAGAAAACTATAACTTTTTTTTCAGGAATTAGAGAGCAGCCTTTCTAATTAATCAGGTTTGTCACCCTCCACCAAGCGCTGTGCAGGGACGGCCCTAGCGCCGGACATTCTGGACCCCTGTCCGGGGCGCTAAATTTTTGGGGCAGCATTTTGGTACGAATATCTAAAATAAATTTTTGTTTTAGAAAAGAAAATGTACAAAACTATTTAACAAACATCATTCTTCTTGTTAGCTTGGAATCTTGAAAAGTATGAATGTAGCGATATTTAAGTGTGTTATTTAAATGTATCCACTTTAACACAACATTTTTTACTATTGCAACATTGCCTACTAAAATAAACGAGTCTTTAGAAACTATAATAACTTAGACATTAAAAAAAACCAAAATAACTACAGTAGACAGCTTTTTTAATCCATTAATGTCTGACATTTTTTTTTCCAAAGAAATTTTGTATACTGGTTACAAACAGTGTTTAATGGACAGGAAAAATAATTAAAAAAATATTATGTAAAAAATAATTTTTTTATTAAGGAAAGAAAAATCGTCCCTTAAAAGTTACGATAGACCCAAGAGGGTACATACTTTTTTTACTAAATTTTTTTTCTGCCTACGATATAATATTTAAAAAGACATTTTATAAGAAGAAATAAAATCAACAATTAACATAAACTGGGAAGCTGGGAATAACTTTGAAAACTTAGCTTTTTTTCTTGAGATTGTGAACGATGTCATTTTTGATAAAGATCATATTAAAACTGCTACAGAACACACTTTACAATGGTTATGTGCTGCAATCTGTTAATAACGAATTGAAACAATACCAAGGTACTAATTGAACACTATTATTTGGTTGAAATGTTCATTTTGGGGAAATTCAGACCTTTTTTTGGACCGTCCCTAAAAAGGGACGCTAGGCATTACTGGGTTAAGCATGAAAAGTTTTTGAAATTGTTGATAGAAGAATGGGATGCCCCGAACATAGTTTTTTGGGAGGAGAAAAATTCTCAACTCACCAAATGAAGCGATAAATTCTACGGAATCCAAATCATTAAAGATTTGCCGAATAAGAGATAGTTTTTAGGAGGTCACAGTGTCCTCCCATCAGGCACCGCGTGATGAAATATTTGGAAATTATATTGACTGATAGGAATCACGACATATAAATGCGTCTGATCTAACACAGAGTTCGTACACCTATAGGTTCTAGGAACTCCTTAGGGTTTCCTAGCTCAAAATAATCTGCAGAAAATGTGAAGGTTTTTTTTCAAGATTTCTGAACAATTTTAGAAGACTGAAAAAAAATTTGCATTTTATCTTTAATATAATCCGCAAAAAATCCACAAAATGTTTTTTTTTTCTTTTAGTTTTCTCTGAATATTCTGCAGTATTTTTTTTTTTCTTAAACTTGTTCCAAACATGGTTAAATTTTCTGCAGATTTTTAAAAGCTTTTCAGTAGATTATTCTTTTCAGGGTTCTTGGAAATTCGGAAATGGCTCAGCTAGTGATCAATATTTGCTCAGTCATAGAACCGAACTTTAAATTTCAATTTTTATGAACAATCAAATATTTTTTAATGTTTCCAAATCATTTTTTAAAGATATTTTCCTCCTCAGAAAGAAAAATTATCTTGAATCGAAGCTACTTTTCACAACTGACACCTCTGAACTCTTGATAATTGAAAGAGAACAGCAAATTGAAGCAACTACTAGCAAGAGGGACTGGAAAGTGACTAACATATAGTTTTTCTTTAGTCTTTGAAAATAAATAAATCTTTAAAACTCCTTGAAAAGTGCTACTACTTTATTTTTTATCAAGTGTATAAACCATTAATTTTCCAAATTCCCGGGATGTTACTTTCTTGATTTCTAAGTATTTACACCATTTCTTTCAAACCATTTTATGCATTTTTTTTCCTATTGATCATGTTACTTTAAGAACAGTGCTGTGTTAGTCGGTGATTTGGAGTGACGATCAAACATTAATTATATACCGAAAGAAGATGTGAGCAACAGACGATCTGTTTTCTTTTCTCCTCCCAAGCTCTTTTTCTCTGTCGATTTATGTCAATGATTATGCGGAATCACAAGCACAAGCAATTTCCATTTAGTTTGATTTTAATTTGCAAAAGAAGGTAAAATTTTTAAAAAGTTTTTGTTTGCATATTTTACTCCTGATATTTTTTTAGTCTTAATTACTCCTCATACGGCCTCAAAATGCAGAATTTTAGCTATCTTTTCAATTTTTTTCTCGGGGGAGAAACCCCCGAACCCCCTGAAATTGCAAATAATTTATACTCTATTTAAAATGGTCATTGCATCATTTTCTTCATGCGGATCCAACTTAAAAGTTTTATGAAAAACACACATACACAAAAAGAAAAAGAGAAAAGACAGCTTGAGCATTAAAAAAGAAACATGAGGTTTTTTATCAGCGAAAAAGATACACTTAGATGACAAAAATGGCCAGTTTTGCTTACAATAAAGTTTTCCGGACTACAAAAGGGGTCCCATAATTAAAACAGCGTAGGGTCCCGTTCGGTCTAAATCCTACCCTGAATATCGGATTTTATTGCGTCATGCTGTTTTTATTTCACAACATCTATTTATTGGCTCGTATTTATCAGCATTTTTTTTTTCTTTTCAAGCTTTAGGGGCGACATTTTGAATTTTTGTCCGGGGCGGTAAAACTGTTAGGGCCGCCCCTGCGCTGTGGCATCCCAACTCCCCCAAATACCAACAGAGATTCAACGAGAACAAGAACCCCCTAAAAGAGAAAAATATTGCCCCCCCCCCCCGACTTAATCATGAAAAGTCTTCATTTTATATGTAATATTGGCAATGCCATCCATCATACTCTATTGGGAGATGAAAGAAAACTTGTATTTGAACTAGTCTTCTAACCATTTTAATCATATTTTTCTCTCCAAGTGTCACATGTAAAAATTTATGAGGTCGTTGAAGTATGCCAAGTAGTTAGTTGTATTTTTCCAGAGTTTTATCGATTGAACAAGAGAAAAATATATATCTAGAGACTGAATCTGTCATAATATTTCATCAAACTGGAACACGTAAAAAAGGGATTTCAGCAAAAACCAGACAGGATAATGTGTATCGCTTATTACTTTCAACTTCTTGTTAACTTTTGAAAATATCCCACACATCTGGGTATAGTAGTCTCCAAATATTATACCTTCAAAATTTTGTTTTAAACTCTTTGTTAGTAAAGTTAGGGTTAGATAACGTAGCTTCCTATTAAACAATGTTATGGGCGATTCTCTGTTAACTCGTCATTTTTTCACACGAAATCTGTCAGGGCATGGTTTTTTGAAATGTTCGTATAATTATTATACTGTTGCTCAGAAAATGAATCTATTACTTTGGTTTGAAAGGGGGCCAATTGAAGTTTGTGTTTTTCTGATAAGTCATGATAGGGGGTAAGTTCCCTGCCTAGTATAACTAGGCAGGGGACTGTGCCAGGTGACGTGTTTTTGCTCTTTGTTGCGTAATATCTGCAATACTATTGAAACATAATTAGTTACGAGACTACTTATAAATTTAGGCCCAAATCGTGGACATAATAACTAATATGTTTCATAAATAAACTAATTGACATTAATAAAATCACTTCCCATTAGGACTGTTTTCGCAACGACCCTGATGCATACTTTCATCACAAATGTGCCTCTCAAACTTAAACTATCGTTTCAACACCGTTATCAGCAATTTCAGCAAATTCGCACTGATTACTTTAAACTTCACAACAAAAAACATTTGCAAGAGTAACAGATTTTTTCTATTGGAGCTTTGGCAGGGGACTGTTTGAAAAAGCTCCGGACAGAATTTACATGACAATTTTAAATTTTAGAAATACGTAATTAGACTTTATTTAATGAAAAAGATATAGTTGCATTATTCTATTTTTAGATATTAATTGCCATATTTATGTAGTGTTAATAGATTTTTTTGAAATATTGCCTTGAAGTGTTAAACTATTGGATTGGAACAGCCAAGGGACTGCGTTTTTGGAGCTTAGATAATTTATAGAAAAAAATAGTTACCGCTTCAAATACAATTCGGCCACAAAGTATTAATGCTTTACTTGTATTAAGAGCAATAATTACTTTATTACACTTAAAAAAAAAAAAATACTCGGTCCGGACAGCGAATTACGAGGTTACAGAGAATCGCCCTTATAACAAATTTTGGCGGAAAACTATGAACTAATTTTTTATTGCTTCGCTTAAAGTATTTCATCTTATTTTTAACCACACTATGAATTCCTTTTGAGAAGAAAAATAACTGCGGCAAAAAAATATATGATTAGCGACAAAAAGAAACACACAAACGCTGTTATCTTTCACTTCATCAGAAGTTTAGTGTTAGCGATTGATGTGAATTAAAGGGCTTGGAGGATGAAGGGGCTCTTATATTTTGAAAAATGAACATTCCGGACAATGGTAAGCAATGGATACATTTAGGCAAATAAAACTTGGTACATCAAAAAGTAGATGTCAGTAGACCATTTTCATACGCACACTAACGATAAAGCCAGGAAACAAAAAAGGTGCAACAACTTCAACGATAAAACTTTGAACTTTAATTACTCGCAATTTCTGTTTTGTCACATAACCCTTTCATCTCCCAAGCCCTTCAATAAGTGTCATATAAAAGTCGCCTTCGGAGGTGTACTTGGGGGTTTCGAAATTAAAATTTCTTTAAAACTAAACTAAAAGTAATTATAACAAAAGAAGTGAAAACTGTCCCAATGTGCCAAGTCGAAGTAAAATGTGCTCGTTTCAAAGAAAACTCGCTGAAAATAATCCACAAAACTCGAATTATAAGTTTTTGTTACACTTTACCCGCATCAAATACATTAACTTGAATAAAAAAAAATTATCTCTGTCACGGGCTTCGAAAGTGGTCCAATGACTTCTCAAGGAAGTCAATTTATTATGAAAAATAATTATAGGCTTCATTTTGCCAGCTCTGCTTGAGCAACTAACAGTGGGGGGTTTTTATGGACTTAATGACTTCCTTCTAGTTTCAATCTTGAGCAAGGAAAAGCAAACATTTTTAGAACTTCTTTGCATCCCGTTGCTTTGTTTTATGTTTTTGGAATCATTAAAAAATGGCAGGAGTCAAGTGAAGAAGCGGGAAAGTTAATTGAGGAAAATTGCAGCTTGTGCATAATTTATCGAAGGCATTCGTATTTTCGTGAAGTTTGAAGGCAATTTAAAATAAAATGTGTTATTGTAGATTATAGGGTTGTTGTCAAGTTTAGAAGTTGAAAGCAGACTGAAGATTTTATCTTTACACACTCGTGACCACTGACGTATAGTTGCATCATTTCAAATTATATTTCTGGCTGAAGTTCAGGTGAATTCACACTCCCAAGCAATTTCACATGTGGGTCAATCCATGTCAAATCACCCAGGAAAACGGGATTTTGTAACCCATGTCCTCGGATTTTGATAAAATTTGGTGTATTTAATATTTTTATGGTGATATGTAACCATATGAATTCTTTTGCCCATATGTGATCTGGTTTTGGTTTTACAGGCCGTCAAACTTTTCAAAAAATTGCATTTTCTGTCAACCGCTAAGCCTAATCTGCATGTAAACGTATCTCTTCAGTAAATTGTGATGGGTGCAGAAATCTTTCAATATTTCCAAAAATTCTCAGATATGTTGCTGAAAGTATGAGGATTTAATAAAAAAATACTTGAAATTTATATAATATAATTTTGTTTGAATAAAATTTGAATAAACTACAACAAGCATTTTTTTTCTTGTGCAAAACATGAGTTTACTTAAGTGGCATTTTACGAAAAGGCGGAGGTCCTATTCAATAATGGAAGCATTCGAAATGAGCCTGAAGGTGTGTTCTATCATTGCAAAGAATAAAATTAGTGGTTTTTTTCGTTTTTTCGTGGATGTTGCACAATATACACATTTCAGTATCAAAATTTTTGAAAAAAAGTTCTAGTCATTTTCCTAACCTAAATTTCACTGAAAAGCAAACGTACCTTTATTTTTAAGTGTATTTACAGCCCTATTATGCTACTTAAAAATCATCTTAATCCCCTATTAAGCAGAAAGAAAAGTGAGAAAAAAATTTATGACTCCCAAATTCAGTTGTTAAGTTCAGCAAAATATCAGATGTAGAAAAAACATGTGCAAAATATGAATTTACTTTAGTAGCTTTTTATGAAGAGGCGGAGGTCATATTCAATAATAGAAGCATTCGAAATAAACCTAAAGGTGTATTCTATCATTGCAAAGAACATAATTAATGGCTTTTTTCGTTTTTTTTTTTTTTGCTATTGCACAATATACACATTTCAGTACCAACATTTTTGAAAAAAGCTCTAGTCATTTTCCTAACTTAATTTTCAACATTTTTTGTGTTAAAGAAGCATAGCTCATGCTTTTGTAGCATAAAAACGTATTTCTTTTAAAAAATGATTTATAATTGTATTGTATGTGCGAAGAAGAGATAGGATAGCACAATCTTTGAAAAAAAAAATAACAATGAAAAATATGAGTTTCCGAATATTATCGGGTTGTTTGTCTTTGAAGTGTTTGTGTGATCCTGTTTTCAGCAATACGCTCGACCTTCCTTGCATTTCCGACGTCGGACAGTACTTGTTGAAGTCACGTTATCATGAAATACCCAGAATACTTATTTTGTTCATATTCAATTTCCTTTTGAAGAGAATAGTAACATCTTCCAGAATATTATGTTACGGACCGTTTGACGTAGCTATTTCATCTAACATCTTACCATTTCTTGGTTATAATAAAGATAATAGTCCTTTCTTCAGGTAAAAGATAGTCTTGCTTCAAGTCCAGCATAGTCACTTACTTGAAAATTTTCAATTTTTTTCTTTTAAACTCCAATAGCAAGTGTCGAAAGTTGTATTTGCTCTTAACTGGATGCTGAAATTTCTAGTTTATTTTTATTGAATTATGTCTGTCCGGGGCTCTAGCTTTTTAATTATCTCCTATTATTATTTATCAGCGCAAACCAACCTTCCTGATAAGCGAATCCAATGAAAAACAAACAAACCAAAATAAAAAACCCACTCACATTCTTTATCCCTCTTATCACTATGACCCATATTTTGATAAAATAAGAAGAGACCTGATACATGACCAAATGCCAGGAAGGTTGAGCGTTAAAATATCAAACAGTATATTCCTTAAATTTGCTGAAAACAGGATCACACAAACACTTCAAAGACAAACTATCCGATAATATTCAGAAACTCACATTTTTAATTATTATTTTTACTTTAAAGATTGTGCTATCCTATATCTTCTTCGCACATTCAATACAATTATAATTCATTAAAATTAAATATAATACGTTTTTATGCTACAAAAGCATGAACAATGCTTTTTTTACACAAAAAATATTGAATATTAAGTTTGGAAAATGACTTGAACTTTTTTCAAAAATGTTGGTACTGAAATGTGTATATTGTGCAATAGCAAAAAAAAAAAACGAAGAAAGCCACTAATTTTGTTCTCTGAAATGATAGAACACACCTTTAGGTTTATTTCGAATGCTTCTATTATTATATATGACCTCCGCCTCTTCATAAAAAGCTACCAAAGTAAATTCATGTTTTGCACATCTTTTCTCTACATCTGATATTTTGCTGAACTTAACAACTGAATTTGGGAGTCATAAATTATTTCTCACTTTTCTTTCTGCTTAATAGGGGATTAAGACGATTTTTAAGGAGCATAATAAGGCTGTAAATACACTTAAAGATAAAGGTATGTTTGCTTTTCAGTGAAAGTTAGGTTAAGAAAATGACTAGAACTTTTTTTCAAAAATTTTGATACCGAAATGTGTATATTGTGCAATAGCAACAAGAAAACGAAAAAAACCACTAATTTTATTCTTTGCAATGATAGAACACACCTTCAGGCTCATTTCGAATGCTTCCATTATTGAATAGGACCTCCGCCTTTTCGTAAAATGCCACTTAAGTAAACTCATGTTTTGCACAAGAAAAAAATGCTTGTCGTAGTTTATTCAAATTTTATTCAAACAAAATTATATTATATAAATTTCAAGTATTTTTTTATTAAATCCTCATACTTTCAGCAACATATCTGAGAATTTTTGGAAATATTGAAAGATTTCTGCACTTGTCACAATTTACTGAAGAGATACGTATACATGCAGATTAGGCTTAGCGGTTGACAGAAAATGCAATTTTTTAAAAAGTTTGACGGCCTATAAAACAAAAACCAGATGACATATGGGCAAAAGAATTCATATGGTTACTTACCACCATAAAAATATTAAATACACCAAATTTTATCAAAATCCGAGGACATGGGTTACATGACCGGGTGAACTGACGTGGAATGACCCATGTATAAAACCTTTTTATTCTGTATTAATAAAGCAATTTGTGCGTGTTACATACATCGCTAATCAAGTTAGTGGTCGGAAAACAGGGGTGGGGGCCCATTAACGCTTTAAATTTAAAAAAAATGCCGAAAAACAGATTCAAATTTCTTTTATACTGCATTTTTAATTAAATTATTTTAGAAGATATTTCATACTGTCACAAACAATTGCCTTTATTCGGCCACCTTAGTTTCAATATGCAAAATATTTATGAATTTTCTCCAGGTGCCTTAGCTTCTTTGGAGCACTCACGCTTTGTTTCGTTTTTTTTTTCTTTTCTTTTCTGCGTCAATGGCAAATTGCTATGTTTTTTTCAGACCTCAAAAGTCTTGAGATCCCTTTTTTAAATTGGCAGTCTGCCAACGTTACTCACCAACCTGCTTTGCTAACGTGGTGACCACGTCTTCACCATGCTGGGCCCTAAGTCTGCTTAGCCAGTCCACCTGCTCCTGCAGGTCCGCCTCTTTTTGGAAGGTCACAGTCACGTCCGGTGATCTCCCATCGGAGCTCCCCTTCCCCCCCCCCTTTTTTTTAAATTTGCATTTCCACTTTGAAATAGGCTGTCACTTTTTCCGAGAAAAAGCATTCAAAAAGAGTTCTTCAAGTTCCGTATTTTCATCCAATGAAAAAATTACAATATTTTTTTTTCAGCTTTTATGATTTTTTTTTAAATAAGTTTCACAGTTGACTGGTGAAGTGTGGTGCTTTACACCCCAGAGAAATTGGACTTTTGCATTCAAAAGTTTTGCAATCCCTATACAAGCCCTTGATTTCAAATTTACCCTGGGGTGGGGGAGGGCAAAGAGTAACTATTCAATACAAATTATATCAAAAACTAACCACGCCCAATTAAAAACAGATTGTTTCAAAGATAGGGGTGGCAATCGGGCCCTCGTAAACCCCTAAGTGACGGGCGGGCATGCTCTTATACATGCATGGACTCCCCAATTCAATTTGAATTTTTGTGAAGTGTACATATGACATTTTAGTGTGGGGGGGGGGGGGGTATTCTCGATCTACAGAGTAGAACTCCATATTTTACAGAATGCTAAAATACGGGTAGACTCACATTCATGCATCTAGTGAAAAGGGAAATTTTGGAATTTAAAAACTGCAAAATACTGCAATTAAGTGTCCAAATTTGACTGATCGTCAGACAAAATTTGCCGAATGAGGACATTTTGGGAGATCACAGTGGCCACACGTGGCTTCCCTTCCCTATACATATATATCACACGGTACTGTTTCCCTTATATTGAAATAAATAATACATTATGATCATTGAAAGAAATTCTACTTTCATTTGCAAAATTTCGTAGAACGTTAAGAGACTGCTCACCCTCACCACTTACGTTACAAGAACCACCTCACCATTGAGGGTTTATATCAATGTTGTTATATTATTTGTATTGAGTATGAAATTATAGTATTTTCCTGAATGTTAGAAAAATTGGCTCTAAATCGATTTAATTTTCATTTGATCAAGTTCTATTATTTGTAGAGTGTAAACATTTACTTTTTTCCTCAAAACAGGACATTTAATAATTTTAGGGAATTGCATTTGTATTCAGAAGGAAAAACGTTTCACTTTTTTAGTCGTCACAGACAAACAAATATGAGCGTGTTAAAAAGAACTGATGTTTAGTTACATTTTTTAAATAATTTGAGTGCAATTGGTGCCGATTTTAATTAAGAATGAAATTCTTGGCTGGATTTCATGCAATTTTATGGTCGACATTGTTTAAAGAACGATTGAAACCCTGCTTCGTCGCTAATGAGCAACTTATTAATAAGCAAAAAGTCCCTATCTATCGGTGCAGTAGAGCCCTAGGAAACATAAGATATACTCGATAGTTATGCTTAATTAATTGCTATGAAAATGCTTCAACTCCTGCTTGACCTTGGTTGAAGCATTCAGAGTTCCCATCTGACACTTCAAAGAATAGAACGTCTTTGCATGTGCGGGAATCTCAAAAATTACCTTATCCATAGGCCAAATCTAATATTTTGGACACACACACACAAAGAAATTATATGTGACAAAAATATTTGTGAATCTTGTTATTTTAATTGAAAAATAAAATAATATATCTGGAGGTTACAACTATGATTTGCTTAAACATGCATCCAACTGCAATGCAAATTTAAAGGTATTCATCTTAATTGAGTAAACGAAGTAAACAATTGACTATGTCTGTTCAAATTTCATTAAAAAAAAAGACAGCAACTCAAATTAAAATTTTTTTAAAAGAAATATGTAAAACTTGGGGGGTGGGGGGGAGAGAGAC